>CAUYON010064447.1:0-14280 GCA_963573935.1 Arctocebus calabarensis | reverse complement strand
AATACAGGGAAAGGGGAAAGGGAGGGGAGGGGAGGGGGGAGTATGGGTGGAGGGAGGGCAATTGGTGGGATCACACCTACGGTGCATCTTAGCAGGGTACTGGGGAAACTTATTAAATGTAGAATATCAATGTCTTTATATAGCGATCAAGAAAATGCCATGAAGGCTAACTGTAACAGTACGATCAAAACATTTCTGAATGTATATGAATCGTGCCCTATGATTGCACCAATGTACAGAATTATGATTCAATAAAATTATAAAAAAAAAAAATTTCAACAAAAAAAAAAAAAGAAGAAAAAAAAGAAAAGAAACTATGCTAGCAAATGGGTGCAATACAGGCAAATTATTCAAATATTGAGCTTTTTAAAAAATCAGAAGTCAATATTATAAAAAGTCAACGCTCTCTGAATTTATCTATGAACTGAATAGAATTTCAATTAAAAAACTAATAAAAGAGTTTTAATTCAATATACTATATTAACTTTATTGAAAACTAGACATATGAAATCAGTGGGGACATTATAAAAACGAGGAGTAAAGAACCAAAAGGATGACTTTACACAGTATTCACACATATTTTGAACCTACAGTAATTAAAACCATCAGCTATGGAAAGAAAAGAAAAATAATAAGTCAAACAAAATAGGGTCCAGAAATAACTTCAAATAGAAATGTGAATTTAATTCATAAAGAATTAAAGTCAAGGAGGATGAAGATATGTTTAAGAATGATATGGAATAACTTGCTCTCTGTGGAGAAAAATACAAGTTTTTACTTTCACCTTAGTCTTACATTAAGGTAAACCCAAAATATATCAAATACCTAATTTAATTAAGTCTCATTTTATTTGCTGTATTAGCCATAGATTCTTTGTCTCGGTCAATGTACAAAGGGATTTTCCTAAATTTTCTTCAAGATATTTTATGGTTTTAGGTCTTGCATTGAAGTTTTTAATTCACCCTGAGTACTTTGGGTATGTGGTGGGAGAGAGGGATCCTGCTCCATCCATCTACACATGGCTATCCCACTTTCCCAGCACCATTTATTGAACAGAGAGTTCTTTCCCCAGTGTGTTTCTGTCTGCTTTGTCAAAAATCTGTTGGTTGTAGCTACATAGTTTAATTCCTAGGTTCTCTATTCTATTCCATTGGTCTGGGTCTCTCCCGTAGACCAGTCCCGTAGCCTTGCACTACATGTATAATTTGATGTGTAATTTGAAGTCAAGTAATGTGATGCCCCAGATTTGTTCTTTTAGCTTAGGATTGCTATGGCCATTCAGGTACTTTTTTTCTTCAATGTGAAGGCTAGCATTCATTTATCTAGATCTGAGAAAAATAAATATTGGTACTTTGATGGGAATTGCTTTGAATTTTTAAATAACTTTGGACAGTATGAACATTTTAAGCATGACCATTCTTTGAGTTCATGGGCATGGGATATTTTCACTTTTTTGTGTCTTCTGTGATTTCTTTCTTTCTTTTTTTAATTTCAATTTTATTAAGTCCTTTTTTTTCTTTTGCATTTTTGGCCCTGGCTAGGTTTGAACCCACCACCTTCGGCATATGTGGTTGGTGCCCTACTCCTTTGAGCCACAAGCCTGCCCCTCTTCTGTGATTTCTTTTGTCAGTGTTTTGTAGTTCTCCTTGCAGAGCTCCTTCATCTCCTTGGATAGGTATATTCCAAGTTATTTCTTTTTTTTTCTGCACAGCTATTGCATATTTTTCATTTAAATTTTTCAAAATTTAAAAATATTTAGGGGTTACAAATGTTTTAATTACTTGGATCATATTTATAATGCTGGAGTGCCAGCTAACAGTGTGCCCATCACCCAAAAGGTACTCATAGTACTATTAGGTAGGTTTGGGGCACTCCTGTCCTCCCTCCCCAATGGTTGATTTCCAGAAAGAATGTCTTTCATTTTAACTTTTAAATTCAAAACTTTTGTTATATTTAGGTATTTGTTTCTTGTATTATAAAGGAATCTTAGCCTTTATTTTTTTAAATATTATGGTTGAGGAAATTTTATGTAACAAATAATTGCCAAAACAAGAACAAATATAAGGTACAAGAAATTTTATGTACTGGTAACAAGTTTATAATATTGATGCATCCTAGAAGGCCAACTTCATTACTGTCAATATCAGAAGTATCAACTTCTTCAATTTCTATAGTACTGGTGTCTTCTGAAGAGTTACACTTCTTATCCCAATAAATTTCATCATCCTTAACTCCACTCATAACATTGCTGATGCTGCATTTTTTTTAAATGATTCCACAACCACTCATGACTTTGTTCCAAGATCTTAGGATTGAATCACAAACCTGGGCGAATGGCCACTTTCTTGATTCTGCCCATAGGCATTAAATCGTTACCAGCTGACTGCATCTGTAATGACTGCACTTTCTTCATTAGGGCCTTAAAGAGCTTGCTTACTGACATCTAAGAGGTTAAAGTTGGCTGGTTAGCACACTGGCTATCACAGCAAGTTAAGTTTTCAAGTCCACTGCAATTGGTTTTGCAAAGCTGTTTTTTGAAAGTGACCCTCCAGGCTTTCATGACCAGAATTTGTTAAACTAGATTTTCTTGCCTTCTTCAATCATCCATCTTTTTTGATGCCCGTGGAAAATGACTCTACCTGGAATCTTGTATTTCAGAAGCATTTTTCTTTTAAAGATGATCATAGATGGTACCTTTGTCTCATCTGCATAACAGACAATGGTGAAATGTGTATTCTCATCATGTCCACTAGTTTTAACAGTCATGGAGTTTGTACCTTTGCAATATGAAGTTCTATTGGATGACACATCAAATGTGACAGGGGTCTTATCCATATTGCCCATTTGAGACAGCTCAAAAGTAGAAGTCTTTTGAAGATTAATCACACACAAATGAAATTCGAAAACTTGATTCTTTTATGCTGTTGGGAGCTTTGGTGCACGTTTTGTTCTTGCCCTCATGTTCAAACATTCCCTCTTCATAAAGTTAAAGCATGATTTAAGGGTGTCTGAGAAATGGTCATTTTATTGTTTCTTGCAGAATCTTTTACCTGCTTCTCCTATCCTCTTGGCCAAGAGATCCAGTTTGACTCTGCTCTAGAGCCAAGGTCTTTACGTCCTGCTCTGTCTCTGACCACTTTGGAGCTTTCCCTTACGCCGCCTTCTGCAGTCTCGGCATCTGAGGGATGTTTTCTTCCACAATCTGATGACACTCTCTGTGAGAGGAAGCCCACACTGTCTGGGGGCAGCTCTGTTCCCAGGCCCTTTAGCATATTCTCTGTTGCCTTAAAGCGTGTTTAATAATTGTTACCTTAAAGCTTGCAGCATATGAAAACCATTTCAACATTTTCCAAGGGATTTTCAAATAATTTTTGTAAAAATACCAGCTAGATTTCTTTCTCCACCTTAAGTGTACAAAGAGAAATACATCACTCCTCGTTGGCCAAAATGCTTTTGTTGCAAGTTTGTTGTGAGAGGAATGAAACTGATTACCTTATTCCAGTGCATTATTTTGCATGCAGATTCCACTATTGCTTTCTAGAGTTATACTTTTCACACATAATTATAAATAAAAGAATTAAAAACAGTTACATAGATAAGGATTTAGTACTTCCTATGTGTAATGTGCATCCTTATGTTACTCTCAAACATTTTTGGGGGGCAGGAATGTGCATCGTACATGGCAAAATACAGTAACTCATATTTTTATGGCTTAATAGTACTCCATGGTATATATATGTCACATTTTAGTCATCCACTCATGACATGATGGGCACTGAGGTTAACTACACATCTTTGCAGTTATGGATTGTGCTGCAATAAACATTCAAGTACATTTTTTTTTTGTAATTACCCAATAGTGAGATTGCTGAATTGAATGGTGAGTGTTCTTTTAGTTCTTTGCAGAATATCCATACTGTTTTCCATAGAGGCTGTACTAATTTACCGGCCAAGCAACAGTGTGTAACTGTTCCTTTCACTCTGTATCCATACAGCTGTTGCAAATGGTATTGAATTCTTCATTTGACTATCAGATTGAGTGTTAGACGTATATAAAATGCCACTGATTTGTGTCCCTTGGTTTTGTAACTTGAGATTTTGCTGAATTTATATATGAATTCTAGGTTTTTTTTGTGAAATCTATAGGACTTTTTAGATACAAGATTATATTTTCAGCAAACAAGAATTATTTGACCCATCTTTTCTGATTTGGATTCCCTTTATTTATTTCTCTTCCCTAATTACTATGGCTAGGACTTCCAATGTTATGTTGAATAGAAGAGGTGACAGTGGGCACTCTTGTCTTGTTCCAGTTCTTAGGGGGAATGCTTTTGCTTTTTCTCCACATTTCACAAGGCATTAGCTATAAGTTGTTATATATAGCTCTTATAATTTTGAGACATGTTTCTTCTATGTTTACCTATTGAGGGTTTTCATCTAGGACAGGTGCTGAATTGTACCAAATGCTTTATCTGCATCTATCAAGACGGTCTTTGTTTTTATTTCTGCTTATGTGGTGAATAACATTTATTGATTTGCTTATATTTTTATGGAATTATCCTTGCAAATACAGTTTATTGTGGAAAAGAATTATATTTTTGATGTGGCATTAAATTCAATTTGCTAGTTTTTTTTTTTTTTTTTTTTTTTGAGTTTTGCATCTATGTTCATAAGGCATTTTGGTTTTTGATTTGTTTGCTTGTTATGGCCTTTCCTAGCTTTGGTGTCAAGGTGATACTGGCTTTGCAGAATGAGTTCTGGAGAGTACCTTCTGTCTAGATGTTATTGAACAGTTTCAGTAGAATGGGTGCCAGTTCTTCTTTGGAGATCTAGTAAAATTTGTCTGTGAATTAATCTGACTTTTTCTTGTTGGTATATACATATTTTTAACTGCTTTAACATCACCACTAATTTTTGTCTTTTAAACATTTCTATTTCTTCCTGATTCATATTTGTAAGGGCATATGTTTCCAAAACTCTATCCATTTACTCTAGGTTTTCTAGTTTGTGTGTGTAGACGTTTCTGTAGTAGTTGCGAAAATATTTTGTATTGCTATGTTCGGTTGTAATATCTCCTTTTTCATTTCTGATTGGGCTTATTTGAGTTCTTTCTTTTCCAGTTACTTTAGCTAGTAGTCTATCAACTTTATTTATCTTTCCAAAGAACCAACTTTTTGTGTCATTGATCCTTTACGTTTGTTTGTTTTTATTTGTTTTCATTTTGTTTAGCTCTGCTCTGGGTTTGTTATTACCTTTTTTGTTTTTTTTCCTGCCAGGTTCGAATTTGGTTTATTCTTCTTTTTCTAGTTCTTTGAGGTGGATCATGAGACTATTAATTTGTGATCTTTGTTCATTGTTTGTTTGTGTTTGTTTTTTGTAAGCATTTAGCCTGTGAATTTTCCCCTTAGCATTGCTTTGGATGTATCACATAGATTTTGGAAGCATCTTTCCTTGTTGTCATTTAGTTCTGAGAATCTTTTGATTTCCATCTTAATTTCTTCCTTTACCCAGGGATCACTTAGGAATAGGTAGTTTAATTTCTATGACTTTGTATAGATTTAAGAATTCCTCTTCAAATTGATTTCTATTTTTTCCACTGTATTCCAAGAAGATACATTGTATTATTTCAAACATTTAAATCTAAAAACTTAAATTTTGGTGATAGATACATCATACCAGCAAATATCTTGTATGTGAAGGAAAGTTGATAGCGCTACCTGAGCAACGTTAAGTGTAAGTTGATGCGGGGTAAGAAAGTAGAGAGTGGGAAAATAAATGACAAAGGTAAATGGGACTCACACCTGCCTTAGAGTTAGGGAATGTTACAAAATACTTGAGAAGTACTTTCATTATAAGAAAGTCCTATCTGAATATTTTTCCTAATTATCATTTTTTAAAATTTCATGTGAAAGTACAAATAACTAGATTACAATGTTTACATTTGTTAGATAGAGTCCCTCTTGTAGTTGTGTTCCACACCCAAGAGATGTGCCACACACACTTACACTGTCCCCGTTAAGTGGGAGCGCACCGTCCCCTTCCCTTCCCCCCTCTGCCCCACCCTCCTTTCCCCTCCCCTCAATGTGAATGGAATTGGGTTTTTCTCCTATGTGAGTATGTATTAGATCACCTCTTGGATACACATTACTATCGAGTACACTAGATAACTTCTTTTTCATTCTTATGATACTTTACTAAGAAGAATGTGCTTCAACTCCATCCATGTTAATACAAAAGATGTAAAGTCTCCACCTTTTTTATGCTTGAATGTTATTCCATGGTATACGTCTACCACAACTTGATAATCCATTCCTGGGTGGGTGGGCATTTAGGCTGTTTCCACATCTTGGGATTATAAATTGAGCTGCCATAAACAATCTAGTGCAATTCCTTTGGGTAAAAAGGATTTTTTTTCTTCTGGTTAGATGCCTAGTAATGAGATTGTAGGATCAAACGGAAGGTCTCATTTGAGTTCTTTGAGGATTGCCCATACTTCCTCCCAAAGGGCTGCATTAGCTTGCAGTCCCACCAGCAGTGTTCCTCTCGCTCCACATCCATACCCCAGCATCTGCAACTTTGGAATTTATTATCATGTTTTAATGGTACTATTTCTTTTTTCTTATCTGTTAGGCAGCTAAACTATTTTAGTTTAAAATGTGTCATTTACATTTTAATTTCACTATTCACAGATGTGGAACTTGAAAACCACTGGCTCAGTGAGTAGCACATGTCTGACAGAGTGGTGGCACTGCTTCCAAACATCAGTCATTCCCACAGCAACACGAATCAAGCCCTCACTGAGTACAGTGCAATTTGATATAGTCCTCAAAGTTTTACAATTTTCATGACAACCCAGGAGAAATACAATCATCCCAAACATTTGCCAATAATTTGTAGGATTTTGAGATTTTCTTCCACTCATATAAATTTTTGAGAATAAAAAATGTGAAATAGTTCATGGAAAATAAGGCTTTGGCACACTATTCCAGAAACTTGAGAGGACTACTAGAAATTGTCCTCTCTGAAATTGTCCCCTCTGAAATTGTCATGAAGGTATTTTTAAGATCTCCACACCTGTATTTAAGACATCACATTTTCTTAAATGTCTAGCATGCTTTCTCAGTTTTTACTCATGATTTATATTTGATTGATTGATTGATTTGTTTTTTGGAGACAGTCTCACTTTGACACCCTCAGTAGAGTGCCATGGCATCATAGGTCACAGCAACCTCAGACTCTTGGGCTGAAGTGATTTTCTTGCCTCGGCCTCTCAAATAGCTAGGACTACAGGTGCCGACCACAATGCCCAGCTATTTTTACAGACAGGGTCTCACTCTGGCTCAGGCTGGTCTCAAACTCCTGAGCTCAAACTGTCCATCTGCCTGTGCCTCCCAGAGTGCTGGGATTGCAGGTGTGAGGCAACGCACCTGGTCTACTCATGCTTTCCTAAAAATATTCTGAAAAAAATAAGTTTAAATACTTTATTACTTTCTTAATGCTCTTCAAAAACTTCTCATTGCCACTAAAGGTGAATTAAAAAACATTTCCTATGATCCCCAACCTCCCTAAGAATATAGTCTAGCTGTGTGCCTTCTTCTTTATGGAATTCTTTATAAATGGTGTACACAATTTATGGAATGTGCTCTATTTCTATTTCTCCATCTCCCCCTCTCCCTCTCTCCCTCCTATCACTGCTACTAATTTACATCATCTTGGCTTTTTGTTTTTAGCTAAATTTTATACCATCAAGAAGCTTAGGCTTAGCCAGTAGCTCCATTCTCAGTTAAGGAAGACTTAGATATTTGTGTTATTGGGAACAAAAATACAAAGGAAAAGCCACATATCATTAATGTACATTTCAATGGTGGAGTTATCAAAACTCCAAGTATACACTGAATACTTACATTAAATTTAAAGAATTGCAATGCATTCAGTAAAGTTATAAGATATAAAATCAATATACAAAATTTTGTATACAGCCATAATGACCCAGCTGTCAGAGAAATCATGAAATCAATCTAATTTATAACATCAAAAATTAAAATAAGACACTTAGGAATAAATTTTAAAAAGGAGGTAAAGTACTTGTACATTGAAAACTATAAAATATTGATGAAAGAAATTTAGGAAGATCCAAATTAATGAAAAATGACCCCATAGGCACACATAGGAAGAATTAATAGTGTTAAAATGTGCAATTTACACTAACTAATTTACAAATTTAACACAATCTCTATCAAAATTCTAATGACATTCTTCACAGAAATAGAAAAAAAATTCTAAAATGTCTATGTAACCTCCCCAAATGGTTAAAGCAAGGGCAAAAATGTTGGTGATATCACATTTTGATTTAAAATTATGTTACAAACCTCCCAAAAAGCAAACTCACTCAGAAACATTTTTTTATTATTATTAAATAATAGCTCTGTACATTAGTGCAATCAATGGGTACAATGTGCTGTTTTCATATACAATCTGAAATATTTTCATCAAACTGTTTGACATAGCCTTCATAGCATTTTCTTAGTTATTTTATGAAGACATTTGTATTCTGCACTTAGTAAGTTTCTCCAGTATCCTTCTAAGAGCACTGTAGTGGCCCCACCAATTATCCTCTCTCCTCCTAACCTCTTCCCTTCCCTCCCCCCCCTTGCCCCTTTCCCCATATTCTTGTGCTATAATTGGGTTATAGCCTTCATATGAAAGCTATAACTTGGTTTCATAGTAGGACTGAGTACATTGGATACTTTTTCTTCCATTCTTGAGATACTTCACTAAGAAAATATGTTCCATCTCCATCCATGTAAATAAGAAAGAGGTAAAGTATCCATCTTTATTTAAGGCTGAATAATATTCCATGGCATACATGTACCACAATTTATTAATGCATTTGTGGCTTGATGGGCACTTTGGCTTCTTCCATGACTTAGCAATCATGAATTGGGCTGCAATAAACATTCTGGTACAGATGTCTTTGTTATAATGTGATTTTTGGTCTTCTGGGTATATACCTAGTAAAGGAATTATAGGATTGAATGGCAAGTCTATTTTTAGATCTCTAAGTACTCTACAAACATCCTTCCAAAAGGAACATATTAGTTTGCATTCCCACAGGCAGTGTAGAAGTGTTCCCTTCTAACTTCCACAATGGTGAAAAGATTAAAAATGTCTTAAAAGTTTAAAAGATTAAAAGTTTGTAAGACTTTCAAAAAACTTGATACCCAAAATTTTACCAGGCTTATCAATATTTACAATGAATGTGAATGGCTTAAATTGTCCTCTAATGAGGTACAGGTTGGCTGACTGGATGCAAAAACTCAGGCCAGATATCTGATGCATAAATAATCTCATCATATATTAAAGGATAAATATAGTCTCAGGGTGAAGGGTGGTCATCTATATTTCAGAAAAATGGAAATCAGAAAAAAGTAGGTGTTGCAATTTTATTTGCAGATCCAATAGGCTTTAAACCAACAAAAGTAAAGAAAGATAAGGAAGGTCACTTCATCTTTGTTAAGGACAACACTCAACATGATGGGATTTCAATTATTAACCTTTATGTATCCAACCAGAATGTGCCACAATTTATAAGAGAGACTCTAACTGAAATGAGCAACTTGATTTCCTCTGGCACTATAATAGTTGGAGATTTTAACACTCCTTTGACAGTGTCGGATAGATGCTCCAATAAGAAGCTAAGCAAAAAAATGTTATACTTAAACTTAACCATTCAACAATTGGATTTAACAGACATCTACAGAACATTTCATCCTAACCAAACTGAATACACATTCTTCTGATTAGTCCATGAAACACACTCCAAAATTGATCACATCTTAGGTTCCAAGTCTAATCTCACCAAATTTAAAAGAATAGAAATTATTCCTTGCACCTTCTTGGACCATCATGGAATGAAAGTTGGACTCAGTAACAAAGGGAATCTGCATACTCAAACAAAAACATGGAAACTAAATAACCTTATACTGAAGAATAGCTGGGTGATAGACAAGATTAAGAAGGAAATTACCAAATTTTTGGAACAAAATGATAATGAAGACATGAATTAATAGAACCTCTGAGATATCTAAAAGGCAGTCCTAAGAGGGAAATTTATAGCACTGTAAACCTTCCTCAAGAGAATGGAAAGAGAGGAAGTTACCAACTTAATAAGACATCTCAAGCAACTGGAAAAGGAAGAACATTCCAATCTTAAACCCAGCAGAAGAAAAGAAATAACTGAAATTAGAGCAGAATTAAATGAAATTGAAAACAAAAGAATTATACAATAGTTCAATAAATCAACAAATTGAGTTTTTTTGAAGGTCAATGAAATAGATAAACTTTTGGCTAACCTAACCAGAAAAAAAAGCGTAAAATCTCTAATTTCATTATTCAGATATGGTAAAGATGAAATAACAACAGAATCCTCAGAAATTAAAAAATCCTTAAGGAGTATTACAAGAAACACTATTCTCTGAAATGAAAAAATTTGAAGATTCATACTTGGAAGCATGCCACCTTCCTAGACTTAGCCAGAATGAAGTGGAAATGTTGAACAGACCTATATCAAATTCTGAAATAGTATCAACTATACAAAATCTCCCTAAAAAGAAAAGCCCATGACTAGATGGCTTCACATCAGAATTCCACCAAATCTTTAAAGTGGAACTAGTACCTATATTACTAAACCATTTTCAAAATATAAAAAAAGAAGGCATACTACCCAGCACATTCTATGAAGTAAACATCACCTTTATCCCTGAACCAGGAAAAGACCCAATAAGAAAAAAAAATTATAAACCAATATCACTAATGAATATTGCTGCAAAAATATTCAACAAGCTCCTAGCAAACAGAATCCAGCAACACATCAAACAAATCATACAACATGACCAAGTGTGTTTTACCCCGGGGTCTCAAGGCTGGTTCAATATATGTAAATTTATAAATGTAATTCATCACATAAACAAATTAAAAAGCAAAGACCATATGATTCTCTCAATTGATGCAGAAAAAGCTTTTGATAACATCCAGCATCCTTTTATGATCAGAAGACTTAAGAAAATGGGTATAGAAGGGACATTTCTTAAACTGATAGAGGCCAAGCCAATATTGTATTGAACAGAGCTAAATTGAAATCATTTCCAATCAGATCAGGAACCAGGCAAGGCCACCCATTGTCACCATTGCTTCTTAACATTGTAATGGAAGTCTTAGCCATTGCAATTAGGCAAGAAAAGGCAATCAAATGCATCCACATAGGATAAGAAGAGATCAAACTTTCACTCTTCACAGAAGATATGATGGTATATCTGGAAAACACCAGGTATTCTTCTACAAAACTCTTAAAAGTAATCAAGGAATACAGCAGCATCTCAGGTTACAAAATCAACACTCATAAATCTGTAGCCTTTATATAAACCAACAATAATCACACTGAAGAAACAGTAAAGGCCTCTATTCTGTTCACAGTAGTGCCACAGAAGATGGAATATTTGGGAATTTACCTAACAAAGGACTTGAAAAATCTCTATAAGGACAACTGTGAAACTCTAAGAAAAGAAATAGCTGAAGATGTTAACAAATGGAAAAAAATACCATGCTCATGGCTGGGAAGAATCAACATTGTTAAAATGTCCATACTAACCAAAGCAATATACAATTTTAATACAATCCTTATTTTAGCTCCACTGTAATACTTTAAAGATCTTGAAAAAATAATACTTAATTTTATATGGAACCAGAAAAAAACCTCGAATAGCCAAGACATTACTCAGAAATAAAAACAAAGCAGGAGGAATCACACCACCAGACCTCAGACTATACTGCAAATTGAGCAAAACAGCATAGTACTGGCACAAAAACAGAGAGGTAGACGTATGGAACAGAATAGAGAACCAAGAGATGAACCCAGCTACTTACCATTGTTTGATCTTTGACAAGCCAATTAAAAACTTTCAGTGGGGGAAAGATTCCCTATTTAGCAAATGGTGCTGTATGAACTGGCTGGCGACCTGTAGAAGACTGAAACTAGACCCACACCTTTCACCATAAACTAAGGTAGACTCTCACTGGATTAAAGATTTAAACTTAAGACATGAAACTATAGAAATAGTAGAAGAAAGTACAGGGAAAACACTTGAAGAAATCAGCCTGGGTGAATATTTTATGAGGAGGACCCCCTGGGCAATTGAAGCAACATCAGAAATACATTATTGGGACCTGATCAAACTAAAAAGCATCTGTTCAGCCAAGAACACAGTAAATAAATCAAGCAGACAGCCCTCAGAATGGAAGAAGACATTTGCATGTTATGTCTTCAACAAACCAGAATCCACAGAGAACTTAAATGTGTGAGCAAGAAAAGAACAAGTGATCTCATCTCAGGATGAGAAAGGGACTTAAAGAAAAACTTCTCTGAAGAAGATAGGCTCATGGCCTACAGACACATGAAAAAATGTTCACCATCCTTAATGATCAGAGAAATGCAAATCAAAACTACTTTGAGATATCCTCTAATTCCAGTAAGATTAGCCCACATCACAAAATCCCCAAATCAGAGGTGTTGGTGTAGATGTGGAGAAAGGGGGACACTTCTATATTGCTGTTGGGAAAGCACACTAATACGTTCCTTTTGTAAAGATGTTTAGAGAACACTTAGGGATCTAAAAATAGACCTGCCATTCAATCCTACAATTCCTCTACTAGGTATATATCCAGAAGACCAAAAATCACATTATAACAAAGGTACTTGTACCAGAATGTTTATTGCAACCTAATCCATAATTGCTAAGCTGTGGAAGAAGCCCAAGTGCCCATCAACCCATGAATGGATTAATGAATTGTGGTATATGTACACTATATATAGACTTAAAGAAAGTTAGAGACTTTATCTCTTTCATGTTTACATGGATGGAGCTGGAACATATTCTTCTTAGCAAAGTATATGGAGAATGGAAGAAAAATTATCCAATGTATTCAGTCCTAGTATGAAACCAATTTATAGCTTTCATATGAAAGCTATAACCTAATTATAGCACAAGAATATGGGGAAAGGGGAGGGGAAAGGGGAGGATGGATAGAGGGAGGGAAATTGGTGGGACCAATCCTACAGTGCATCTTACAAGGGTACACAGGAAATTTACTAAATGTAGAATATAAATGTTTTAACACAATAAGAAAATGCCGTGAAGGCTATTTTAATCAGTTCGATGAAAATATTTCAAATTATATATAAACCCAGCACATTGTACCCCAATATTGCATTGATGTACACGGTTATGATTTAATAAAAAAGTAAACAAAATAAAAATAATAAAATTATGTTACAAACCTATAGTAATTATGGGTTTGTAACTAAGACAATAGGATACTCACATTACAAAAGAAACACATACCAACTGGGCAGAATAAAGGACCCATAAATGAATCTGAATGTATACAAGCAAAAAATTTTGGCATGGACATCAGGAGGAAACTATGCGAACAGACAGAGTTCCTTCAGTGAATGCGGCTGGGAAAACTGGATGTTCACACACCATGTAGTAAAATTTCAGACTACACAAACAGAAATAACTAAATGGAACTGCATGAAACGTCTGTGCAAACTTCTGTACAGAAAAGAAACAATCAAAAAACAAAAAAGCAATAAGTGGACTAGAGAAAAAAAAATGGAAGCACATATCTGATAAGTGATCTCTGGTTAACTGACATACCTTTATTATAAAATCGAAACCACCCTGAGATATCATTTAACCTCAGTGAGGATGGCCCACATCACAAAGTCTCAAAGCTGCAGATGCTGGCATGGATGTGGAGAGAAGAGAACACTTTTACACTGCTGGTGATATTGCAAACTAATACCACCTTTTTCGAAGGAAGTAGGGAGAATCCTCGAAGAACTCAAATTAGACCTCCCATTTCACCCTGCAATCCCATTAGGAGGCGACTATCCAGAAAAAAATTATTTTATCATAAGGACATTTGGACTAGACTGTTTATCGCAACTCAATTTACAATCGCCAAATGTGGCGATGCTCCCTGACCCAGGAATAGATTAACAAGCTGTGCTATATATACACCATGAAATACCATTCAGCCTTTTAAAACGATGAAGGTGAAGAAACGCAATAATTTGAATTTTTTTAATAATTTTATTGAATCATAATTATGTACATTGGTGCAATCACAGGGCACTATTCATATACATTCAGAAATATTTTGATCGTACTGTTACAGATAGCCTTCATGGCATTTCCTTAATCACTATATAAAGACATT
>CAUYON010064446.1:0-18820 GCA_963573935.1 Arctocebus calabarensis | reverse complement strand
AGGAGTGAAGAAGCTGTTTCTTTACACAATAGTTATCCCATACGCCTACTTCTGCTGCTACCATTGGCTCACCTGTGTTCAAGTCCACACCCACAAGTTGACATGATTCTGAATGTTCAGCCTGAATTTTAACTAATGTTTCCTGAAGGTCAAAACCAGAGTTCTGAGCAAGAGCCTTTGGAATAATGAGCAATGCATCAGCAAATGCTTGGCTCCAAGTTGGACCCGGCCCTTTACACTGGGCTTGTATTTCATCAGGGATTCTGCTATTGCCACTTCTACTGCACCAGCACCCGGAACCACACAGCCTCTCCGTATTTCTCCTTTTAGCCCTGCACAGAGCTACTATCCTTTCTTTTGCAAGAGCATCTAAGGAAAAGGGGTCAATTCCCTTTTGATTAATAACAACAAATCCTTTATTTGAACCACCACAGACTTTCTTTTTCAGTTCTATTATTTTTTTTAACTCTATCTTCAATGAATTTTCTTTCTGCTTTTACTAGTTTCTCTCTCTCTTCTGCACTCTTGTAAGAAAAAGCCAGAATTCACTTCTGTTTTTTCATATTCTAATGACACATTGCACATGAGGATGTACGCATCTTCTACTCTTTTCTTCCTATCAGGATGCAGGGCTCCATGGTCCAAAACAAGCCCTCTGAGTAAGCTTGTATCAGTTTCAGATTTATGTTTCATCTCCATGATTTCAACCATGAAGAGGTCAATAGGTTCATCTTTTCTTTTAATGGCCAAAATGGCATCCACAACAGCGTCTGTTAAGACATCTGCAAGTTCAGCATGAACTTTAGTTCGAAGAGATGTTCTGGCCACATTTATAAGTGTTCCCTGTCCATCTCTCTGCTTACTTTGACTTGTTCCAAAAAGTTAAGGGCTTTTTCCTTTGCAGCTTCAAATCCTTCAGTGACTATTCTGGGATTAAGACCTTCATATGTGGAGATCCGCCTGTTTCAGCAGCTCTCCAATGATTAGGACATTGGAAGTAGTACTATCACCAGTTGTGTCATCCTGGGCTGTTGCCACTTTTGCTATTAAGGAGGCTGTTGGATGTTGAATTTGCATTTCGTGAAGCAGCACATTGCCGTCTTTGGTAAGCTTGATGTCTCCAGCGCCAGAAACCAGCATCTTTATGGTGCCTTTAGGCCCCAAGTTGGTCCTCAGCACATCCTGCAGCCCCTGAGCTGCGCTGATGTTCACTGCCAGCACTGCCTGGGCTCGGGCCACCTCAGCCTTTGGGTTCAAGGTCTTCACAGCCACCATAGCTTGATCAGCAGAGAACGAACAAAAAAGCCAGCATGCGTAAGGCCCAGGGCCAGTTCAGCGTGGCCAGGAGGTACTACTATCCGTGCGTTCTGGCACAGTTCCCTACCCTTACAGATTCTTCACTATGGAGCAGCCACTAGTAACTATGACCCCCTAAACACTACGCACACAGAGTAGGCCCACAGAGTGGTCTCATTAAAGCCCCTTCTAGTGCTTTCTCTGGTGTGGGAAAGACTTTTACGAATACACTTATGGTGCACTGTGCTTCACCTGGTGTTGTGACCCAAATGTGCCCCAAACCAGTATGCATGTAATGAAGGAGAAATAAGATTTGAAATATATAAAGTCTGTATGAAACTTGTGTACAGGCTCAGCATCCATAGCTCAGTAGTTAGGGCACCAGCCATGTATACCAGGGCTGGTGGGTTTGAATCCAGCCTGGGCCTGTTAAACAAACAATAACAACAACAACAAAAATAGCCAGGCATTGTGGCAGATGCCTATAGTCCCAGGTACCAGGGAGGCTGAGGTAAGAGAATGACTTGAGCCCAAGAGTTTAAGATTGCTGTGAGCTATGATACTACGGCACTCTACAGAAGGTGACAAAGTGAGACTCTGCCTCAAAAAAAAAAAGAAAGAAAGAAAGAAAGAAACTTATGTGCAATCATCAGAAATGTAATATGTAGAGGCTTTAGTTCTCATTGGTGGTGGGTTCAAGCAGTTCTATCTTGTAAGAAAATAAATATTTTTAAGTTTATGATGGGTCATCACAATAGTGACATGAAGGACAAATATTCATAAGCATCTTTAGTTTACAGCACTTAAAATTAGTCACTCCCTGAAATCTTAAAGTTCACATTTGGGAAAAATAACTTAATAGAGATTTTCCTAAATTTGATATCAATTCTAAAAATTAACATGATATTAAGAATATCAAGTTTTGGGGTGGAGCCTGTGGTTCAATGGGTAGGGCGCTGGCCCCATATACCAAGGGTGGTGGGTTCAAACCTGGCCCCAGCTAGCTAAAACAGCAATGACAACTGCAACAACAACAAAAGAAGCTGGGTGTTGTGGCAGGTGCCTGTAGTCCCAGCTTCTCAGGAGGCTGAAGTAAGAGAATCACTTAAACCCAGGAGTTGGAGGTTGCTGTGAGCTGTGTGGCCACAGCACTCTACCAAGGGTGACAAAGTGAGACTGTCTCAAAAAAAAAAAAAAGAATACCAAGTTGTTTTTATTTGGCATTATCAAAATCATGATCATGCAAAATGCAGCCCAATGTAGGAAAAAAGGAATGTTTGCCTGGCCAGTCAGTTACTGTATACAGAGTAATATATTTATAGTTTAACAATTTTAAGCTATAGGGCGGCGCCTGTGGCTCATCAAGTAGGGCACCGGCCCCATATACCAAAGGTGATGGGTTTAAACCTGGCCTCGGCTGAACTGCAAAACAGAAAAATAGCTGGGCATTGTGGTGGGCGCCTGTAGTCCCAGCTACTCGGGAGGCTAAGGCAAGAGAATCGCCAAAGCCCAGGAGTTGGAGGTTGCTGTGAGCTGTGTGATGCCACAGCACTCCACTGAGAGTGATAAAGTGAGACTCTGTCTCTACCAAAAAAAAACCAAAAAAACAATTTTAAGCTATATATAATGCCATGTCTCTGGATTTTGTGATGTTTGCAATATTTGTCAGCTTTTTAAAACTTATTACTGGTTGTGATTTTGTTTCTCATTCTAAATCATCACTTTTATGCTTCCTCTACTTACTGCTGGTCTTATGAAATTGATATTTAAAAAAAAAAAAGGAAGATTCTGCTGCCCAGGATGGACAAAAAGAAGCAAGCAACCCCTCACCAGAACCTTCTTTAGCAAGCCTATGAAGGTGCACCATACACTACACTAGTAGCTAACCAGAAAGGGCAAAAAGAAATAGATCAAAAGAAGGGAGATACTGTAAAGAGAAGGAAGAGTACAGAAATTCAAGCTGAACAAGTGAAAATGGGCAGGAAAAAAATGAAGGCCCAATAATAGCAGCTAACTAGAAAGAGACACATAAAGCAAAATATTAGGAAAATGCAGAATCAAACAGACTAAACACTTTAGAGGATTTGCTAACTCTCTGCCAGGCCTTTCCCAGATGGTAACTGAACCATTTGTTTAAATTAAGTCTTGCCTAAATTATAAGGACCTGAGCTAATTTTTAATGTGAAGAATTCTTGGAATAGAGCCACAGGAGGTAGGAGAATGTACAGTACTATAGGGTGCAGAAGAAACTAAACATCTGTCAGCTGAGGGTTTCTGGATCTTTCTGGTATTCACTCACGTTTAATTCAGTCACCCTATAGAACCCAGCCACTTCATCATCATTGTGCTGAAGCCTGGTAATGTGAAATAGTCAGCATCTTTAATAGCAAACTTCTTTTTAAAAATTCCCTGAAATAAATATAACAGAGGAAAAGTAAAAGTCAGGGTGGTAGCCTTGTAGCTGGCTTTCTCCTTCCACTTTTTTCTCCTTTTTATTAGATATTATATTTTATAAAGTTCTCTGAATTAGAAAGCATTTTAAAACAAATAAGCAACTTACAAGATTAAAAATTAAGATAAAGTTGGCCTTCTTTTTATGAAAGTGTCCTAAACAGCCACATATAGAAGAAAGAAATTCCTGGCATTACTAAATAGATTCTACAGTGATGATGTAAGATTTAAGATATATTATTAAAGGAGGGTGGAGAAAATACTCTCAAAGTGGACAGACACCACAGCAGCTCATTCTGAACTTCAGGATAGAGAAGCACCTCTCAGGATAAGGACAATTTGTCCTCCTGCACCTTCTTAGAACTGTTTGCTCTTTTGCCCCTGAAAGCAGCTCTTGGGGCTATTTCTGAGCGAATCTAAGTTCTTGGTCAGATGGCTTCCTTCACATTCACTTGCCCCAGCTGTGTCTTTCAAAAGCACATAGAGACTACAGCCAAGCCAGTTACACTTTTGATCTTTATTGAGAGGTAAATTAGGAGTTGGGAACAATCCCAACTTAACTTTCCTAACACTGTTACTAAGTGGCCACGGGTAATTGCTTAAAAACTGCAGCTGCCCACCGGATGACTGTTTGAACAGAGCAACCCATGGCGGTCGGCAAACCTCAAAAGGGTCAGTGATTTAGTGCCACTCCATTGCTAATTATTTGTCTGCTTTACTGAGCCTTAGAAACCCCAAACCTCCTGGAGCTGTGGTTTTTGGATCAGAACTAACTGCACAGCTTCTCCATCAGCTTTTCAGGGCTAAGGAGACATGCATTGTAAGTGTTGAAAGCTAACAATGATGATGTTTAACAGAAAATTACTTGCCCATGTACCCATGAAGTTGGATCTGCTGCTGGAGACTGCTCAACTTGTGCCAATGACTTTTAGAGTAGCTCAGTGCCACAGGCATGAGCATTTCAACTCTTTAAATTTCTGGTATATTGAAAGGAAATTGAACCCGGTTCCAAGTCTGCCTTCATTGCCTACCTATGAACAGTGCAAAGGTGAGTAAGTCACTCCATCCCTGGGAACTTCAGCATGCCCATCAGGAAAAGGGGGGAAGATGTAGCAACTATATGTACTTCAAAGGGTAGCTAAAGGGATCGAAGTGATTTTGAGATTTCCATGCCGATGTAAATAGAGCATATTATACAAATGACAAATTCTTTACCACTAGCACCAGCAGTTATGGTCTTCATATGCAGACGCTCCTGAAGGGCCGCGTCCGCTCCCCCTAGTCAGCTGGTGAGGAACTATGCTGCGCAATTCTTTGCTTGAGTTGTCCTCAATGAGATTTTTTCTTTCTTTTTTTCTTTTTTTGTAGAGACAGAGTCTCACTTTATCGCCCTCAGTAGAATGCCATGGCATCACACAGCTCACAGCAACCTCCAACTCCCGAGCTCAGGCGATTCTCCTGCCTCAGCCTCCCCAGTAACTGGGACTACAGGCACCTGCCACAATGCGCGACTATTTTTTTGTTGTAGTTTGGCTGGGGCTGAGTTTGAACCTGCCACCTTCGGTATATGGGGCCAGTGCCCTACCCACTGAGCCATGGGTACGGCCCCATTGAGATTTTTTTCTTATTGGTAACAGGTAAGTAAGAGTCCATAGTATTTTCAAGAGGTATCTGACTTGCCACAAGTTTGTTCTGAACTTTAAGTAGCTTCAAACAAAAGCACAGGGATGGATAAGAATGTGGTGACCATGCATGAGTGAGGGAATGAATGGGTACACATTAGGGCACAGAAAATCTTAGGCAGCCTGCAAAGTTTTAATCAGTCAAGTGTGATAACAAAGTGAATGGACAGAGAGCATCAATAACCTAAGGAACTTTGGTTATTTCCTATTCCATGGACAGATTTTCCTAGCTTACTTTTTTGCTCCTACTAGATGGTAATTAAGCCTAATTGTAGTTTTCTGGTAAGTGCTATCTTAACTTGCTTAATTGACCTTAAACTTTACAAACAAAAGAGTAGCTATTTTTTCTTACAGTTATGTTTTAATATTAGAAAAAATATTCCTTCATGAAGGGAAGTAAGAAAGTAATTGCCAGCAGTAGGGAAACAGATCTCATGGTTTTCAGGCAGGGAAAACTGAGGACTTAGAAACAAAGAGAAGGTTGGGCATGGTGGCTCATGCCTATAATTCCAGCACTCTGGGAGGCCAAGGCGGGAGGATCACCTGAGCTCAGGAATACAAGACTAGCCTAAGACAGAGTGAGAACCCGTTTATAAAAATAGCTGGGCATTGTGGTGGGCGCCTGTAATCCCAGCTACTTAGGAGGCTAAGGCAAGAGAATTGCTTAACAAGAGTCTGAGGTTGCTGTGAGCTCTAATATCATGGTACTCTACTGAGGTAACAGAGGAAGACTGTCTCAAAAAACCCAAAACTCAAAAACGAAAAGATCTTGTTTTGTTTTGTATTTATCTGTTTTTGCAAATTAGAAAGAATATATACTTTATGTAGAGTATTTGTACAGAATACATAAAAGTAAAAGAAACAAAAACATACTGTTAACACATGGGCACTTTCCTTCTAGTATTCCCTGCAAACCTCACCCCCACCAAGATTTGTCATAGCTCAAATCAGTTGTTCATTATTAGGTTAGTGCAAAAGCAACTGCTCTTTTGGATTATGAATTGTAAATCATTATAACTAGGCTCAAATACATCTTTATCAATCAATCAAAATAGGAATCATTACAATCAATGCATTGTTGCCAATGAGAAATAAGTTTGTTTCTGCCTGTAGCATGAAAATCTGTATTTTGAGATTCCACAAACTCTTGGAAAGCATTTTCTGCATCCTGTTGGTTGGGGGAAGCATTTTCCCTGCAAAATGTTGTTGAGCTGCTTGAAGAAGTGGTCGTTGGTTGGCAAGAAGTAAGGTGAATATGACGGAAGAGGCAAAGCTTCGTAGTCCAGTTGGTTCAACTTTTGATGCAACGTACAGTTGGCATTGTCATGGAAAAGAATTGAGCCCTTTCTGTTGACTAATGCTGGCTGTGGCATTGCAGTTTTCCCTGCATCTCATCAATTTGCTGAGTAGACTTTTCAGATGTGATGGGTTCCTGGGCATTCAGAAAGCTATACTGGATCCAACTGCTGGCAGACCACCAAATAGTGACTATGACCTTTTTTTGGTGTAAGTTTGGCTTTGGGAAGTGATTTGGAGGTCCAGTACTGAGCTGATCATTGCCAATTGTCTTATGCAATCCACTTTTTGTCACACGTCAGAATCTAATCGGAGAAATGGTTGACTGGGGTATAGAGTAAGAAAAGATGACGATTACTTTGCTTTTTGGTTAGCTCATGAGGCACCCACTTGTTGAGCTTTTTCACCTTTCCAATTTACTTCAAACACCAACTGACCATAGCATGATCAACATTGAGTTCTTCAGCAACTTCTCACGTAGTTATCAAAGGATTGGCTTCAATGATTGCTCTCATTTGGTCATTATCAACTTCTGATGGGGGTCACTATGCTTTTCATCTTCAAGGCCTCGTCTCCTTTTCAAAACTTCTTGAACCACCACTGCACTGTATGTTCGTTAGTGGTTCCTGGGCCAAATGCGTTGTTGATGTTGCAAGCTGTTCCACTACTTTGCAACCCATTTTGAACAGGAATAAGAAAATTGCTCAAATTTGTTTTTTGTCTAACATTATTTCCGTAGTTCAAATTCAAAATAAACAAGTAATAAGTTATTAGCAAGAAATGTGCATTGAAATGATGCATGACATAACCACATTTATTTAAGAATGTATTCTAGCATCAAATGGCAAATTTCAACAAAGCAAAAAACACAATTATTTTCACACCAATAATTTTGGGGTGGAATCTACATAATGGGCACCAGGCTGGCTAGGAACTTAACTTGGAAAACACTGGCCAATTGTGTATTACCTTCTTCAGGGCTACTCTCAAAGATAGTGTTTTCTCTACCCATTTGCTAGTATGTTATAGGCCATGGCTGCAAAATTGTTCTCAATTGCCTTCCTATGTGAATTATTAACATTCACATCCCTGTCTAAGCCATACCAAAGTATCTGCCCATTTGTTACTTAAAGTTATAATCCTAACCTAGTTAGTCACTGATGGATAAAACCCATTAATTCTGACAATTATTGCTGCCTTAGCTCAGATGGTTCATCTTTTTCTGTGGTAGGATTGGGGAGGGGGCATTATGCCACTGTTTTTATCCTTGCTCATGTAACAGAGAGTTGTTCTCTACAACACTCCTGTAGCCCCATAGTCTCCAACATTTTGTGTAGTGTAGGCTTTCCAGATGGTGAATCAAAGAAAAGAATGAAAGCCAAGTATTTTCTCTCTGAGTTACTGGCATCTAAGAACACAGGTACAGATCTGATGCAGCACCATTGAAAATCTCTCTCCCTAGGAGGCAGCAAATACCCTCAAGCTCAAATCAAAAGTCAATTAAATTCCCACTGATCTAAGTGGCCTCCCCAGTCACAGAAAGGGATCTCCTTATTTACCTTTGTCCCCTGGCCTCCAGCCCTTTAAAAATGGTGCATTTGATTAAACATTTGTACACAATCAAGCTCTGGGTAGTGTTCACAGTAGGGAAGGCTGAACCCAGGAGACTTGTGAGGCAGATGACAACTTCCATCTGAATGCTGGGGATCCATCTGGGAAAATTCAGAGTCTCCCATTTTTTGATAATATTTTCTAAGTCTCTTTCTTGATTAGCACAAAGGTAAGTTTTCAGATCAGTTTTCCAAACATAAGTTACACCCAATATTTTTCATATTACTGAAGTCAATGAACACATGTATTAAAATTAAAATACTGAGTGTCTGTGAGTCTCAGCTAAAGTTTTTAGCGTTTTATTGACTTTTGCCATTCACTTAATTCAGTGCGATAATTTTAAAGTGCTTATAAAAAAAAAAAGGCTTAATCCTTGAGAAACAGTCATTAGAAATTAATGGTGTGGCTATAGGTATACAGACATATATATACATATATACTTCATATATAATCGTATATTTTTCCTTTTTTATAGAATACAAAACATTCTTGAAATTTAAAGGTTTTCTTACTGAAAACATTTTTTAATGAAATTTCAAGTTTTTAATGAAACTAAGGCAGTCAAGTGTCCCTCTGTGTAGTTTCATAAACCATCTATATCAGAATATCCTGGGGAGTTTTTGTTCAACTACCTTTAAAATCCCTTAGATCTCCAGAGAATCTGACTTTAGTGGGACCCGGAAGGCTGTATTTTAAGCATTCATTAGCTCATTTTAATGCCCAGCTAGATGTGGGACAGGGAGAAGGAGAGGGAGAAGTACACTTCACTATTTAGTGAAGTATGTTTACCTTGTCCTGAAAAAAAAGGAAAACCATGCTATATGCTTTAGTTCCCTAAATTAATAGTGACAATGACTGCCACTGAGTTACTGGAAGGTTCCAGGCCCTGCACTTGGCATATCCCCCATGTTACCTTAAATTAAACACAGTTTATTGGGAACTTATTGCTTTGACTTTGAGGTTATCTAACCCAAGTCAAGAGCATTTCTTTAGCTTTAGGAGAATGTTTGTTTTTAAGCCGGACGTTCTATGAACAGTCTATTAAAGTTTACTTCAGATTGCTTTACTTTACTGGTTTTCTTTGTTTTGGTGAGGTATACAAAGGAAAGTTGTGATAGGTTAAAAAACTCAAATAGATAGTCAAGAAATAACACTTGACAGAAATGGCAGAAAGCACATTGTTAAAACACAAAAAAGGGAAGTGTTACTTTGACAGGTGAGCTGATACTCTATTTTGAATAGTATTGGTAGGGTCCTCTTATAATGCTGACAGTATGCATAGCAAATGCCTTGATAAATAGATAGAGAGATATAGAAAGACCCATCCCTGTATCCATATATATTTGCTTGTTCATTTGATTAATGTAACTATGCTGATTTCGTTAGATTCATTATTTTTATACCTGAAGTAGAGTCATTTGCAAGTTTGGTTATTCTTATAAGCTATCTTCCAAAGACCAATTTCAGAGCATGGTCTTTATTTTTTTTTTTTAAGATGACCCAGAGGTCCCCTTAGTTGTTAATAGAGGTAGGACCTAGAATCTTCAAGTCTTCCTCTCACTCTGTCAGTCACATTCTTGGAAACAATGTGATTTTTTAGATCTAGGAGCCAGTTGCTGCCCTCCATTCTTACTGGGATGTCAAAGCATTTGAGAATACATAGAAAAAATCGCCACACCCTAGAGAGCCCTTTGAACGTCCAGAATCCACTGTAGAAAACATTTATTTCTTAAAAGCTTAGCAAGCTTTGCTTTTAAGAATGTTTCATCTTTGCACCTTTGGTGGCAAAAGCATGAATTGTCAGTCTGCCTAGTTCTTTAAAGCCTTTCTACACTTCCCTGTATGGTTCGAGTTCTTCTGAGTGTAGCTCAAAGCTACAGTCTTTGGCAATTTCTCCTCAATGGAATAGAGAACTGGGATGCAGTTAATAAAGTTTCAAAAGTTCTCAAATATAATTAGAGCTAAATTTTAAGCATGAGGAAAAAGAAACTATCTTTCTTTTATCTATCTGGACCGCTAACCTAACGGTCATGAAGTTCTCTGAAGAGAAAAAAAAAATCTCTCTTGAACAGAGGCTAGTCACTCACTTAGCAGATACTTATAGTGTCCCTTCTGTGCACCAGCAACTGGCCAGGACTCTTGGGAGACATCAAGGAATAACGATCCCTTATCTTGTAGCTTTCATTCTAAAAGCTTTTATTATTAAACTCTCAAGCATTTTAGGTTATTTGTAAATATCAACAGACTATAGATATTCCATTGGTCTATCAGTTACAAATTGGTAACCAAGGCTTAATTTAGCTCACAGATGAATTTCTTTGGTTAGCCAAATGTGCATTAAAATTTGGTTTGAATCAAAAACATGGAAGCTAAATAACCTTATGCTGAAAGATAGAGGGGTCATTGACGAGATTAAGAAGGAAATCATTAACATTTTGGAACAAAATGACAATGAAGACACAAATTGTCAAAACCTCTGGGATACTGCAAAGGTGGTCCTAAGAGGGAAATTTATAGCACTGCAAGACTTCCTCAAGAGAATGGAAAGAGAAGAAGTTACCAACTTAATGGGACAACTCAAACAACTGGAAAAGAAACAACATTCTAACCCCAAACCCAGCAGGAGAAAAGAAATATCCAAAATCAGGGCAGCATTAAATGAAATTGGAAACAAAAAAATTATACAACAGACAATAAATCAAAAAGGGAGGTAACATGTACTGACCTACTGTAAGCAAGTGTTGGGAGGGGATCTTGTCTGCAAGAAAGTATTCCATCTCTTTTAATCCTAAGAGCTAGTCTTCTTTACTCCTTATAAGCACTATCATGACTATTGTTCAGGTCACTGTGCTGCCTTTATTGGAATTTATACAAATCAGGTAGACACGTTTATTACCTCATGATTGGCTTGTAACTCTGCCATAGGCTAATGTTTGATCATTTGTCTTGGTGACTCCAGGGCTCTGAATGGTCTACTCTCCCCCCAGACTGATGAGAACTGTTCCCCTAGGGTGCTCTCCACTATTTTTCCTTTGTAAATTTTAACATAAAGAATTTGAAAGTCATACTATTGAAATGTAAAAGACTTTACAAATGAAAATAACACTATCAATGTATTAACACAGGGAAAAGTACTTGCAAAGTACATCTCAGATATTGGGTTATTACCTATGATCTCTGAACCACATTCTCTAACAATATGTCTGGCATCCATTTCAACCAACATTTTCATGAAAATATACTTGAATAATAAACATGTTACAATATTCCAAAACTACAAGTACTAATATGGTACAAAAACAAACTGCAAGAATAAGTAGAGAAGATAATTTGAAGAAAATTAGTACTATGATTCCACTTTTCAACAAGACTGTGAGTGTAAGTGTATATATTCACATACACCTCAGGTACATGGGCCCCATAAGGAGAGTATGCATCATTCTCTTGGCAACAGAAGTTTTCCAAACAGAAGTTAGGAATCATGCCAGCAAGAAATGCAGATTAATCTCAGTTTACAAATATACTTTCATGTAATGTTTGAAATTTTGTATTCAGGGAAATAATTTTAATAAATTCTTCTGCAAAGATTGACAAAAGTAATGTACATGTGTTCATTTCATTTGAAAGTGTACTCAATGTTCAATTTTAAGGTGAAAGGAAGCAGATAATATTGAACTGATATTGTGTGTGTTTCTGTCTACTTCCTTTAATCACCTGAATAAACAGAGTTTGGCTTACCAAACACCACTCTGATACCCCCATCCTCTCTTAGTCTCCTCATACCTTCCCTGACCTGCCCTATGCTTGCTGCAGAATGCCAAAAGTGAAAGTGGAATACTAACGAAATTGAGCAAATACTGGACTTTAAAGCAAATCATAAAAAAATCCAAGAATGCTTTCATTGAATATTTTGGAAAGAAGGGTACATTTACCTGCAATTTTCTAGTTTTCCTGGTTTTTTTTTTTTTTATTCTTTTGTTTGTTGTTTTTTTCCCACTTTTTGGCCAGGGTCAGGTTTGAACCCGCCACCTCCGGTATATGGGGCCAACGCCCCACTCCTTTGAGCCACAAGAGCCACCTGTCCAGTTTTCCTTTGTATGGAATATATAGGGGCTGTTTTTTGAATGCACTAGATATGTCTAATGTTTAACCCTAGGTATGCCACAGGATATGTATTTAGTCTTCTTTTACACCTTGAAGGAATGTGAACCTGAAAGAGTGAATCCTTCAAGATGGATTGTAAATAGTGAATTAGATCTAAATTAAAACAGAGCCAAGGATCCATGTGCTGACTATATCTGATTTAGATGAGATTCTGGACTTTAGACATTTCAGCTAATGCTACACCCACTTAAGTAATTGAGGGCTGGTAGGGGAACAAGATGGCTAATTATGGACACCTTTAGCCAGGGGCTCCTGACCAGGAGAGATTCTGGACAGATTTGGCCTCTACACTGCAGGAGGGAGATAGGAAAGAAGATAGATAAGTACACATCATCTCAGCGGTGGCAAACTGTGACTCCAAGAAAGAGGATATTAGTGAACAAATTCCAAGTACAAAGTCCAGCACCATGAGGATGAGAGACCCCTCCCCAAGCCTGAGACTTGCTGTAGGCTCTCTGCAGCTGAGCAGGAGACAAAAGACATCTCATTTTACCCCACAGGTGAGACCTACAAAATACTAGGTGTCCTGCCCCAGAGAGGTCCCACCTGTGAGCCTACGAATGATCCTGTCCAGCATAAAACTGAACAAATACTCTCCCTGAAATACTGAACTTTCAGCACGCACACCCCCCTTGCCTGGTGGCCTGTAGGTATACCCTTTGCACAACCCAGAATGTTCAGCCATTCTCTAGGAGGTCTGGGCATTGTACAGATAAAAATGCAGAAACAGTAAGTCAAGTGGAGGCAGGGGGGCACAGGAAGAGAGGGACTTTGGTAGAGAGAAACATGAGCAACAGTGCCCTTTAGGTGGCAGCTCAGACCCTCATCTTGGGATTTTCAAGGGTGGAACCTCTGATGCCATGTTAGGGCTGCCAAGGGCAGGTGAGCTAAACCTGTCCAGACTTTTGGGTTTGGAGCCACTGAAAACCAGTTGGGACTTTAACAGCAGGGGGGCTGACCCCCATTCAGACTTCTAAGGGTCGAGCCACAGACTCCCAGTCTGGATGTTCAGGGGCGCAGCTCCTGCCACCTGGTTTGAACGTTCAAGGGCAGAGCCAGAGGCACCTGGTTTGGAATTTAAAGGGATGGTCACCAATGCCAGGTTTGGACATTCAAGGGCAGATAAACTGAGGCCCAGATTGGACTTACAAAGGTAGAGGTGTTGATACCCTTGTCTTAACTGTAGCTAGTCGTCTTTTCTGAATTGGTGATCCACCAGAAGGGATCAGACTCCATCCTCTTATCATTGCTGGGTGGAACTGCCTGTGGATTTCAACTATTGGGATATTGCAGACCCTTTGAGCTCTCCCTATTGTGCAGTGGTTGCACTGCTCAGGACAATCTGTTTAGAAGTCTAGACTTGGGCTGTATCCCTAGGGCCCCTACAAGGTTGAGTTCTGGTTGTTTTAAAGTGGGAAAGGACTGAATATCCTTCACCAGCTCTCAATGAATGGGGGTAAGGAAACACAGATCCTTGCATCTCTTCCCAGATGAGATGCCAGCCTAATACCTCAACTCTTTGAGAATGGGTAAAGTTGGCTGATTTCAGTTCTGAACCATCTTGTGCTCTCTTACTAAGCAGGTCTTCAGAGACTTAGGCTAAATCTCTCAAAGGGACCTTTGTAAGGCTGTAGGGGAAAACACGCAGTTGCAAGCCCCAGCTTATTGGTTAAGGGTGGATTAACTCTACTTCTTGGGGCCCCCAATCCAATCTTACCTTACCACTATAAATAGACAAACTGTAGAAAATACTCTTGGGGAGGAACCAGAGGAATAACTCTGGAAACATGAATTATCAGAGTAGATCAACTCCTCCAAAGAATGACAAAGAAGATAAAACAGAAGATGCCATTCATAGACAAATGGCTGAAATGTTAGAAATAGAGTTCAGAATATCGATGGTAAGTAAGATCAATGGAATGGAAAAAAAGTTAGAAATTGAAATTCTAAAACTAGTTGAAAAAGTGGCTCAAGAAATCAATGAATTCAAAGACAAAATCTCCAAGGATATGGACATAATGTGAAAAGAAATATCAGAGCTTAAGAAAATGAGAAATTTATTTGAGGAGCTTTGTAATACATATATCTGCTGCATACAAGAATCTCATCTTACCTTAAAGCAGTGGTTCTCAACCTTTCTAATGCCATCGCCCTTCAAAACAGTTCCTGTGGGTTCCTGTCTCAAGACAGGTTGGGAATCACTGTCTTAAAGGATAAAGGATAGACTCAGGATAAAGTGAAGGACATGTATAATTCAGGCAAATGGAAATCAGAAAAAAATCAGGGGACTAAAATGTTATTTGTAGATAAATTGGCTTTAAACCAACAAAGAAATATAAAGATGGTCAAAACATATTTGTCAAGGGAAACCCAACATGAAGAGATTACAGTAATTAACATTTATGCACCCTAACAGAATGCTCCTTAATTTATAAAGCAAACTCTACTGGATATGAACTAGATATCTTCCTGTACTATAAGAGATGGAGGTTTCAAGACCCCTTTGACAGTTGTGAATAGATCCTCCAAGAAGAAACAATCAAAGAAGTATTAGACTTGAACCTGACTCTAGAACAAATGGACTTAATAGACCTCTATAACATTTCATCCTAATGAAACTGAATACACCTTCTTCTCATTAGCCCCCAGATAATCCTCCAAACTTGATCATGTCTTAGGACACAAGTCTAACCTCAGCAAATTTGAAATAGAAATTATTCCTTATTACCTTCTTGAACCAACACAGAATAAAAGTTAACTCAAGATCAACAGGAATTTTCATACTCAAACAAAGTCATGGATACTAAATAATCTTTGGCTGAATGATACCTAGGTCAAAGACGAGATTAAGAAGGAAATCAAATTTTTGGAACAAAATGATAATGAAGACACAAATTATCAAAACCTGTCAGATACTGCAAAGGCAATCCAAAAAGGGAAATTTATAGCATTGGAAGCCTTAATCAAGAAAACAGAAAGAAAGGAAACCAACAACTTAATGGGTCATCTTAAGCAACTGGAAAAGAATATTCCAATCCCAAACCCAGCAGAAGAAAACAAATAACCAAAATTAGGGCGGAGTTAAATGAAATTCAAAATAAAACAATCATTCAGAAGACCAACAAAACAAAACTTGGTTTTTGGAAAAGATTAACAAAATTGATAAACCTTTGGCCAACCTGACCAGAAACACAAAAGTAAACTTTCTAATGTCGTCAGTCAGCAATTATAAAGGAGAAATAACAACAGACACCTCAGAAATTCAAAAAATCCTCAGTGATTACTACAAAAAAACTCTATTTCCAGAAATAGGAAAGGCTGAAGGAAATGGACTAGTACATGAAAGCACAGCACCTTCCTAGACTCAGTCAGAAAGAATTGGAAATGTTCGTGTAGCATCAACTACATGAAATCTGCCAAAAAAGAAAACTCTGGGTGGGGAGGAGCCAAGATGACAGTCTGTAGCCAGCTTTCTGCAGACGCTCCTGTCCAGAAGGAGAGTTAAAGGACAGAAATTTAGTGAGAAAGTCAACAGTTTGGAGCTGAGCCAAGAGACAAGGTGGAGGAACGCACACCAACCCTTCTGGAGCGACCTGCAACCCCAAGGATACAAATAAAAGGTACAGAGCACATCACCAAGCGGACGGGAGTCCCCTCCCCCAAGAGAACAGCTTGCAGTATACGCCATACCTCCATAAAAACAAGCGAGCAGAGTTCAGATGTCCTCCCGCTCTACCCCACAGGAGAGACCCTCTAAAAACAGGACCTCCTTCCCCTGTGCCGTGGCACTCTCCTGCCAGGCATAAAGCTGTATAAAACTGTATATCTTCTCACCTGCAAGGTGGAACTCCCGGCACTCCCCTCAAATCTCACCCTGAGGTCTGGAGGTCTTTCCCCCACGGAGTCCAGATTCTTGAACACTTTCTCGAGGGGTGTGGACAGGGCGTGGGTTGCCGCTGGTCTGTGCTGTTCTCCCGGTGCGGGAGTGGTGACAGAGTGAGCTGAAAAGTGGCTGGTCAAAAAACGGCTGGTTGAAGCGAACCAAAGCTTTGCTAAATTTCGGCCACACCTGGCCCTCAGGGGATGACAGCTGAGACAAAGGGCTGAAGCTTACAGACTAAGTCAGGACTATTAGCAGCCCAGCGTCTCCTCCACAGGGCAGAAATTCTGTGAAATTGTTCTGTTCCATCAGCTTTTTCATCTACTTTACATCAATGAGGGACAGGGATGGAACTGAGTGAATCACCCCAGCCTCCATCAAGTACCCAGGTTGTTAGGCCTCACCTCTCCCCCTGCCAACACCAACACAACCAGTGGACTGACTGAGGAGCCACAGAGCCTCGTGTGACCTAGGCAGGCGCAAACCTCTAGAGCATCTGCTCATTGGAGGGAACTGGACCACAGACCTGCAGGGTTACCAGAGACTGGGTGTGACAGAGGGGCAAGGTGGGGAAAGAGGCATCAACCTTCCCAGGCTAATTTACTGGCTTGGGGGGCCCTCCTGAGCTCACAGAACACTGGAGTCAGTTATACTAAAGCTGCTAGCAGACTTCAGCTGTCTAGTCACCAGAGACTTTTCAACTCTTTGAATTGAGGCTGATACTGGCTGGGACAATTGATTGGGTACCTCTTTAAGTGGGCCAATCACCTGAGGACTTTTCAACGTTGTACACTGGGTGGGTGGTAGTGGGAAGGTTTGATTTTCCTTTCCAAGTGTTGTGGAATTGTTGTGGTAGAATACTCACAGAGGGGCTGCTTTGCTTAACCTGGCCCTCAGGGGATGAAAGCTGAGACAAAGGGCTGGAACTCACAGACAGAGCAAAACCCATTTGCAGCCCCAGTCTGATCAGGGAAAATAGCCTTGACAGAAATAAATTCTATGAACTTCCTCTGTTCCAGCAGCAACATCAATCACGGACAGGGCTGGAACTGAGTGAAATGCCAAAGCCCCTGTTATGTACCCAGGTTGTCAGGCCTCACCTCCCCCTGCCAAACAGTGACAGGGAGTAGTGGACTGGTTGTGGAGCCACAGACCTCACTGTGACCCAGGCAAGCGCAAACCTCTGGAGCACCAGCTCTTTGGAGGAAACTGATCACAACTGTTACCACCGACTGGGTGTGACAGAGGGGCAAGGTTGGGAAGGAGGCATCAACCTTCCCAGACTAATTTACTTGCTGGGGGGTGCCCTCCTGAGCTCACAGAGCATCAAAGTGAATTATACAAGAGCTTCCAGTGGATCCCTGCTATCTAGTTGCCAGAGACTTTTTTAACTTTTCCATTTGAGATTGGTGCTGGCTAGGATAATTCATTAGGGCCTCTTCAGTTGGGCTAATCACCCAAGGAATTTACAAAGTGGCACCCTGTGTGTGTGGTAGTGGGAAGGTTTGATTTGGCTTTTTCAATTGTTGCCTGTGGGGGGTGTGGGGACTTAACTCTGGTATTCCTTCACAGCTCAGATTTAAATCCAGAGAAACAGATTCTCTAGAGTAAGACAATGACCAGCTGAAAATAGGACAGAGTCACTTAACCCCACCTCACCAAGAAGGTCCCCAGTTTTGCAAGCAGCAGCAAAACTCTAGGGGAAAAGGCACAGACGTCAGCCCAAGCTTTTAAGCAAAGAACTGGTCAATCACTACTCCGAGAACTCCCAGCCCAAATTGTCCTTATCTACTCATTTAGCCAAACGGTGTAAAATTAATCATGGGGCGGAATCAATGGAAAAGCTCTGGAAATATGAACAACCAGACTAGGTCAACACCCCCAAGGAATATTCTGGCAGACACAAGCGAGGATCCTATGTATAAACAGATGGCTGAAATGTCAGAAATGGAATTCAGAATTTGGATTGCAAACAAGATCAATAAAATAGAGGAAAAGTTGGATTTAGAAATTCAGGGTGCATTTCAAAAATTGTCTCAAGAATTCAAGGAATTCAAAGACCAAATGACAAAGGATTTGGGCACATTGAGGCAAGAAATTGCAGCCCTCAAAGATCTGAGAAACAAAGTAGAATCCCTCAGCAACAGAATGGACCAAGCAGAAGAAAGTATTTCTGACATGGAAGACAAAGGTATCGAACGCTCCCAAACTGACAAAGAGATAGAGAAATGGAAGGCAAAAACAGATCATTCTCTCAGACAGCTCTGGGATAACTTGAAGAAAACCAACATTCGCCTTTTAGGGATACCTGAAAATGATGAAGTGATGTCACAAGGCCCAGAGTCTCTTCTCTATGAGATTATGAAAGAGAATTTTCCAGACATGCCAAGAGATTCTGAAATTCAGATAGCAGACAGTTTCAGAACCCCAGCACGACTCA
>CAUYON010064445.1:0-15546 GCA_963573935.1 Arctocebus calabarensis | reverse complement strand
GGACGGCGAAGCTGAAAAGAAGGAGGAGAAGGAAGTGATTTCTGCCTTGTCAGCTAAGTGAGAGAAGATAGGTGTTCCATAATTGGGTGCGGGGAAGGCTTCGCGGGCATGCGCGTCAAAATCCTGCCCTCTCTGAGGTTCAAACTCAAGACCTTCAGATTATGAGACTGACGCGCTGCCGGTTCCGCTAAGAGGGCACTTGCGATATCGTTTTGACATTACCCTTATCACCAATGCTTCACCAACACGACTCTGCGTTCAAAGGATGCAGAGTACTTGGAAATTACTGGGAAGAATTTCACACCCAGGACTGATGGAATCCATGACTTTCCAATATTCTCCTAAGGATGGGAAAGTCTGCCTTTGGCTGCTCTTTTCATTCTTGTGTCCCAATGACTTGGGTTTTCCTTCCCTCTTGATCTTACTCTTGCTTTCACTAACCATGTTCTCTTTTGTTAAAAAGAAACATTGGAAGTGTTAAGTTTATAATAGTTCACAGACTCATCAAACGAATGAATAAATGAGTGAGTGAAGAAATAGTCTTCAAATGTATTTAGTCCTTACTACATTGTCTTATTCTTGTATCTCCACTTGCATCTCATAACTTGAGATATTCCCTCTACAAAAAACAGAAACTGAATTTACAAGCATAACGTCTGTTGTTTTAAAACAATCTTGTATGTCATTAATTACACTAAGATATTTGAGTTTACTTCTTATAATCCAGTTGAATTTTGAGAAAACTATGTATCCTAATCTTCACTTCCCAGGTGTAATGGAGGCTCAGGTGCAATTATAAGGTCACAGAACTGGTAAGTGGCAAAACCTGAATTGATAAGCACATTTTTTTTAGGTTGTAAAAAGTTTTTCTCATGTCCAGCTCATGACCTCTTTACCTGTTCTTTTCCACTGTAAACCGTTCCTTCATTAACCAAATATCTAATTCCAAACGTTTTCTTTACCTACATTTTGGTCTTTGACTTCCAAATCAACTTTGACTCATTCTCCTCCAAACACTACAGCCGATGATTTGCCAAGGATTGTATATAATTCTTACACAACTCCGTTGAATCAGTCAATCTCTTTCCACTCATTCAACACAGGTTTACTGATATTCAAAAATATCAGTTTCAATAATGTCATCTTCTATATTCTCACCATTCCTGATTTCTTAGTTATCATATGATCTTGCTTGTAATTCTTTGGTTCTTCTTTTTACCTTAATGTGATTTTGTCTAAAAAATCAATTAGATCCATTTGTCGGTAGTGTTGTTCAGTTCTTAAATGTATTTTCTGAATTGTTGTCTACTCTATCAATTGGTGAGAGAGGAGTGTTATCATCTGCTATTATAATTTGATTTTCTATTTTTCCTTTCTGGTTTATACACTTTTGTTCATGAGTTTTGAAGCTCTGTGGGCAGGGGCATAGACATTTAGGATAGTTGCATCCCTTTGGTGAATAGACACTATATATAAACATCTCTTAATATCTGAGGAATTCTTTATTTTGAAATCTACTTTGGTATTAACATGTCTAATTCAGCCTTTTTGTTATTGCAATTTAGGCGATCAAAGTTTAACTTTCCCATTATTTTCCTTTTACTCCATCTACGTCATTATATTTAAAGTGAGTTTCTTGCAGTCAGTGTGTAGTTGGACCATGATTTGTTTTAATGCATTTTGACAACACCTAGTTAATAACTGATGTATTTAGACAATTTATATTTAATGTTCTTATTGATATGTTCATATATAGATTTAACATTTTATCATTCATTTATGGTTTGTTCCCTTTGTTTTTCATCCTTCTATTTTCCTTTTCCTACCTCTTTTTGACTTCTTACAACATTTTTAGTATACTATATTAACTTATTTGTTGTGTTTTTGGGGGGTTATAGCTATTTGTTATTTAGTAATTGATTTAGTGAATACTGTATAGACTTGATATTTCACAAACTGCTTTAGAATTAATATTCCATCACTCCAGTTGAATATGGAAACCTCAACATTTAGCTTTCTTTATCCTGCCCCCTTTCTGTTATGTATACAGTAGGATAAAATACGATGAAAACCCCCATTACACCAAGTCAACAACTTTTGCTTTCAGTTATCAAATATACTTTAGTGAGTTCAATGGAAGAATAGTAGGCTATTATATTGACCCAGATATTTTCTATTTCTGCTATTATTCCTTAATAGATAATGTTCTAAGTTTCCTTGTGATATTTCTTTTTCTTATCTGTAATCTTGTTAATCTTTTCTAAGAGTTCTTCTAGCAATTAATTCTCTAAGTTTATACTCAAATGAGAATGTATTTATTTCTCCTTTATGTCTGAAAGATATTTTTGTTGTATATAGTATTCTGGTTGACAGGTTTTTCTTTCAGCATTTAATAAATGTTTTGATATTGCTTTCTCACCCCTATGGCTTCTGATTATCCGCAAGCATTCAAATTGTAGTTTTCCTTTCATTTTTCTCTGGTTGCTTTCAAAGGTTTATTTAGGCTTATTCTGCTTGCGTTTGCTGAACTTCTTAAATCTGGTTTAATTTTGCTAAATTTGAGACATTTTCAGTCAGCAATTCTTCAAAAAAACAAATTTTTCCAAGCATTATTTTTTTCTTTTAGGACAATGATGATGTAAGTATTAGATTTTTAAATTGATCTGAAGCACTACTTATTAATGCGTACTTTTTTCTTTTGTTGTTAAAAATCAGTTAATTACCATTGTTCTATCTTTAAATTCACAGGCTCTCTCCTGTGTCATATCCATGCTGCTATTGAGGGTTTTTTTACCCTATGTTTCAGTTAAGGTTTTTTTTTTTTTTTTTGTTAAATTTCAGTTCTAAAATTTCAATTTGGTCTTCTTTATATTTTGTATTTATTTATTAAGACTTTCTAACATTCCATTCACTTAAAGATTATTCATCCCTAATTCTCGGAGCATTTTAGAATAATTGCTTAATTTTTTTGTTGATTTCATCATTTGTATTATTTCTCTGTTTGTTGACCATCTTTTCCTAAGTAATTAAGATTTTTCTGGTTCTTCATATGCTGAATAGTTTTGGATTATAACCTGAAAATTTTTGTATTAAGTGATGAGATTGTGTCTCATTGAAATCTTGGGGATAATATTGTTATTTTTGTTTTTGCAGGTACTTGACTGTCTTGTGTTTAATTCAAAGTTGGGACCAGCCTTCTGTGTGTTGTGGTTTCAAAGCCAATGCTATTTTCAGTCTTTGTAATACTATTTGGAGATTTCTGGAGTGTGTGCAACATAGTGACCAATGGGGACTGGGATTTGGGCTATCACCTTCAATTCTCAAGCTCCTTTTAGGCAAATTATTTAGGACCAGACCCACTTATTCATAGCTCATGGGTGTGCCTAGGAGATCACAAAGAACTTTGCAGGTTTGCTGTCTACAGTCTTTCTCTATAGGTTTTAGTTCCTTGGGACTTGGTTACTTGGTTTCAGTCCTCTGACCAGAAAGCTGGGATTTTACCCAGGTGTCTATGCCCTGTTCTTTTCAGGACTGTGCCACATTTAAGACCAAGTTTGAAGAAAATGTACTTCACATTTTAAATTTTGGTCTTTTCCTGGTCTAGCAATGTGTGTATAATACTTTCTTATGATGTTGGGCAGCAGCAGCAATACACAGCTCCTACCTAGTCATCATGAGGTTAAACAAACAATACTGTACAATGTACTGCCCTGCCAGATAATTTTCCCTTACTGTAGGCTCATGTAAGTGTTCTGAGAACATTTAAGATAGACAAAGCTAAGCTATGATATTCAATGGGTTTCTTTCCAACTTACAATGGTTTTATTGAAATACAATTTATCGTAAGTTGAGGGCCATCTGTTTTCTACTATCCCTTTTACAAATAGTAGGTTTGGGGCTGCTGTCAGAAGTTGGTGCAAATTTCAGAAGAATCAAAATTTTTCCTTTTGGGAAATGGATGGAGTTGAATCCAGAAGCAGAGGAGCTGAATGTGCATGTTTATTTGCCTTTGCACCTTTACTCAAGCCAGCAGTCTGGGAGAACAGAAAGAAATTCCGTCGTTAGTCAGCCTCTGAGGATCATCAAGCTACTATGGAAAAAAAGTGGGAAGTAGGGCTACAGACAAGCCAGACTACGGGGGGAGAGGGTGGGTGGGGAATAGAGTAGGTTGCATTTTACCTGAAATAATCGCGTTAAGCAAGTGATATTTGAAGTTTCTTACAGCAGAAGTTCATAGGGACAATGTTTCAGGCTAAAAATAAAGAGAGGATAAAGTGCTGTAGACTTAAACATAGATTGCTATTCACATTTAGAAAAACGCTTTCGAGATCTTCAAAGGTGTTTAGTTTTTTGTAGTTTAGATAGTTGCTATATGTTGCCAGCAGCTCCTAGGTAGTGATTACCTTGTGATAACAAATTCCAAGACAGAATGAAGCATGCCTGTAACAGGAGTTCTGGTACCAAAGAGTTTGGAAGCAGAGGGAATGCGAATGCAAATTTCTAAACACTTTCCTCCTGCACTAGCTGCGCTAGTGCTCTTAAAAGTTGTCAGTGATGAGGCCACCTCGGCAGCGAAATTGGTGGAATCTGTCTTTCGATCCTTGGATTGTATCCCCTCTTCTAAATATTAGAGAAAAAGCTTGAGCTGCGTTATCTCAGAAGATCACCAAACAACCAGGAAGAAGGGAGGATCCTGTTCATAGACCTAAATCCAGTCGCACTCAGACTCCCTTTTTCTGTTGCCTGAATTCCCTCAGCCACCTCTGTGCCCTCTCAGTGTCGTCCGCAGTGGAACAGTATAGAAAACCCCGTCTATTTATTGAGCCGGACTTCTTGTCTGCCGGCTGACTGGCCGTTTGGTGGTCCTTCGGGGAGGATGAGCGCCTGAGGCAGCGCCCGCAGGGACCGGTCTCCGCGCCTGACGCGAGCAGGTGCACAGTGACAGTCCGCGCGGCGCTGGGTTGGTGTTCCGCCACGGACCTGCGCGGGAAGGCGCAGCTAAACTTTGTGCTAATACTTCCTTTCAGCAGATCTTAACCCGGTCCTCCAGTCACTCGATAGAAACACAATCCCCGCAGTCCCGGTTCCTGAGTGAAGCTCTTTCTGCTTGGAGCTGCTTCCCCTCACTCGCGATGACTTTTTACACCCGACGGTGATCCCGGTGCGTTCTGCCTTACAAGTTTAGATTTCTCTCTGTGCTGGTTGGTAAATCGTTGTAGCCTGTGTCAGTATGAACTTGAACAGCTGAACATTGGAGGAAATAAACCAAGATTCGTTAACGATTTTGGGTTTTCAGGAAGGAGCATTAAAACAAACGATATGAGCTCTAAAACGGGAGACTTGTTCACTCAAAATTTGTCGATATAGAAGATATTATTAGTCGATTTATATCCATTTTTTTTTCCTTATTCCTTTGGGAATCTTTTCCAGCTTCCCTCCCTTGTTCCCCCTCACCTTTCAGTCCTGCTCAGGTGTGATCTGACAAGAGTTATAATACAAGTTTATGAGGCTCACCTCATAAAGAAAATGTTTCTGAGGTTTTTTAAATATGTGGATTATAAATAAGAACACCATCTTACCAGAAAACAAAGAGGGGATGATTTTGAGCCAGCAATTGAACTTTGAATCCTCTCATCAATAGTCAGATGAATTATCCATTTCACGACTGGCCCTGCTTAAGCTGACATCTTTTTTCTTGCTTATTGTTTTGCATTAAATTTTATTTGTAAAGCACTTTACTAAATAAAACGTGCCTATTAAGTACAATAATGCACAAAAAGCTTATCGCCCTGTAAATGTCTTTTGAAGCATCAATTAATCTTTATGAGGATCTTTTTCATTTTAATAATCACCTTTCTAGATTGGCTGATAGATGCACTTTACTCTCTTCCATTTGTCTGCTCTTCAGCTTCCCAACTTAGAGAATTGGTGATCTACTTGAAGCCTTTTGTCCTTGACCTCCTGGGTGAGGGAAATAAAAACAGCAAATGGAGATTTTAGAGTTTTGCCCTTTGAAAAGGAAATTGGGAGTCAGAGACCAGCAGGAACAAATGGAATAAGGGAAACACCCATGAACCTAATGAGGCTGTTCTCTCCCCGTTTGTGTTGTGTTTCTTTTTGTATCTAGGGTGTAGCAGAACATGCACCTCAATTGTGACTTTTATCACACTGTTGTAAACAGCTGTTTGTTCAGCTGTCTTCCCACTCTATTGTTTACTTTTGAGAGCACCACACTTACTATCTTCAAGGACAAATTTTACATTAAAAGTCTGCATGCATTAATGAAGGGTTCAGTGGGAAAAAACTGTGAGCATCACAAAAAGGCTTAATTTGTGGCATAGGTAGGCTCACAGGTGTGTGATGCTATGCTTTCTCAACCCACATATGTAAACGGAAAAGCAGTAGAATACTATATACAGAAGTGGTTTTCTGGTTTCTTAACTATAGCTTTGAGGCTCACAGTGGCTATTTTCATCCGGGAGAGTGTGAATTGGGCCTGGGCACGTGTCAATTCAGTCTAAAGCCACTGACAGGCAGCAAGGTCAGGTGGGAGTTAGGGCTGAGAAGTAGGTTTCTCCTAAGTGAAGAGAATGTCTAATCTCTGATAGGAAAGACAAAGCTTAGTGAATCAAGGGTACACCAGACAAACATTTTTCATGCTATTTATGTAGCTGATTTGAGTGAATGCCAGTGATTAGAAGGATTTAGAGTACAATGCTTACAAAACTTTTATTTATGACATATCTAGCCCAAAGATCCTTCCCTTACTAGAGGAAAATTTCAGGGAACTTACAGGAAACTTTCAGCAATGGCTCTACAATAATAAAAATACTTAACTGGTTTAAACTAAATGTGTCAAAGAGGCTACATGGTTGATTAATTCAGTGACTCCATGATGTTATCAGGACCCATGATAAATTTTTAAATCATTTCATCTTTTTTTAATCTTTCCACTCTTGTCATTCTCAGCATATGGGTCCCATACTCCAACTGGTTCCCCACAGTGGCTCAAATGCTTACAATTTCATGATAAAACCCAGAATAAAAATAAACAGATCTCTTCACTGTATCTTTTGTTGAGAACTTGTCCTATATGCTCATCAGTAAATTTTCCCTCACAAATTCCCTCAACAAATTGGCTAAGTTTGTTTTTCATGCTTTTACTTATCTATTTATTGTTATGAAGAAGGGGTCCACTATGATTAATTATATCTGTCTAAGTATGCCCTGGAACTGAGAATGGGACCCACCTCCTCTAAAGTCAAGTATGAGTTATATGAATAACAAACCCAGAGGGTTTAGGTTGTGCAGAGACTCAATGTTATAAAGGTGTCCTACATATTTGAGGAAAGCATTTCCATGTGGCAGAGCTACAGAAAATAGGCCTGGGGAAGAGGGCCTAAAGGAGCAGGAAAAAGTGGATGGGAAGGCAGGTGGAAAGGGCATGTGAGTGCTTCTAGAATACTGGCAATATTATGCTTTTTAGATCTGGTGTTTCATTTATTATGTTTCAAACTATGGATACACTTTTTAATGTTTTTAGCATGTATGCCACATGACACAATAACAAATGAAAACATTTTAAAGGATAGTTTGGTGCTTATAAACTTCATGTCTATCAAGATAAGAAAATTTATTCTGCAAGCAAGAAGGCAAAATAGATTTTTCTAAGGAGTACATCCTCAGCTCAGTGTTTTAGGAAGGTCAAGTCTGGCAGCACTGTAGAGGTAGACAAAAGTAGGGGAGAAGCTACTTCCAGGGGGGTGGTATGAGCAGGAATGACAAAGGCTCTCTCTGGCTCATCAGGTACGAGGAGGGATCAGAGAGGGCAACAGAGAAGTCTGCTTGAGGTGGAAAAGAAAAGCCTTGCTGATTCTTTGGAAGCAGTGAGCAAGGGGAATTTAGGACAGTGCTAGCATGGTGGATCAGGAGATTTCATTCACCTTCACTGAAAAGTAACAATGATTTGGAAAGAAATGTATTAATTATCTAAAATTACAATATTATCAACATTGCTCCTGACCTTAACTCTTCTGCTTTTTTCCTGACAATAGGTATAGTTGTATATGTTACATTTTTTAAATGGCTTCTCTGCCATTTCCCTGGCCTATTTGTATAATACGTATGACTAATATCTGCAGCATTCTCATTGCTATCAAGCAATTACCACATTCTTCCTACACAAAGCCTTTTTCTAGTTGGGTCTTTTGCATTGATTTCTTTTCATCAAATTATACTCTTTAATCTGCTCTTTCAATTATAAAATTTGAGTATAATCAGACTAGTACATATAGCCATCAGTTTATATATATTTCACCCAATTTATACAAATTATGGTCTAATTCTGTAGCTTCCTCAAGTTCCACTAACATTTGCCATTCAGTCGCAATATCTTTTCGTTTAATTCCTAACAAACCTAAAATCCCTTCAAATTTATAGTTAAAAATGCATCTCCTGAATCTCTGTTTCAAGTAGTAGAAATGGCAGAATTTTACCTTAGTTATTCTAACTTCAGTTTCCTGTAGTCAAACTGCTGAATCAGACTTCTAGGACTTCTATCTTCTGTACCTTTAAGTCACTAATATTATTAATTTTTGCCCATCCTACAAACGTCTTCTTATAAAGTCAGATATCAGAAAGTAGAAAAACTTCATCAAAGCACAAAGATGCTATACTAATTTCTCCCTTAAATTTGTAAATTTGGTAAAATTCATCAGTGAACCCATCTGGGCCTGATGTTTCTGTTTTGGCAAGCTATTATTTATTGATTTAATTTTTAATAGATGCAGGCCTATTACGATTGTCTATTCTTCTTGTGTGAGTTTTGGTAGATTGTCTTTAAGGTTTAATCCATTTCATCTAGGTTATCAAATTTGTGAGTGTAGAGTTACTTATCTTTCTTTACTGCCTTTTTAATATCCATGGAATAAATAGTGATGACCCCTCTTTTGTTTCTGATATTAGTAATTCTTTTTTTGTTCTGTCACCCTGGTATCATCATAGCTTGCTATAACCTCCAATTTGTGGGCTCAAGCAATTTTCTAATGCATTCATTCAATGCTATAAATTTTCTTCTAAGTACTACCTTCATTGCATGCCATAACTTTATAAATTATCTTAATTTTTATTTAGTTTGAACTATTTTAAAATTTTTCTTAACATTTCTTCTCTGATTCATGTGTTATCTCAGAGACTATCATTTAGAAGAGTATTGTTTAATCTTTAGGTACTTTCAAATTTTCCAGCTATCTTTCTGTTATTGATTTCTAGTTTAGTTCCACTATAGTAAAATAACATATTTCTCATTACAGTTCTACTCTATTGTTTGGTGCATATACATTAAGGATTATAAATTGACATTTTTATCATTATGTTACACTCTTTTTTATCACTGATATTTTTCTTTCTCTGAACTCTGCTTTGTCTAATATTAATTTAGCTACTCCAATTTTCTTTTGATTAGTGTTAATATCATATATCTTTCTCTGTCCTTTACTTTTAATGTATATGTGTCTTAAATTTAAAGTAGATGTATGATAGACATATGGTTAGTTGGAAAATAGAATAATAATTTCCAAGCTGCTCTACGCTTTCTTGGGTGGGGCTGGTCTGGGTCCAGTGTCTTTCATTTAAGGTGAGCACATTCTTATCTCACCAGTTTTCAAATTTTAGTGTGCATCAGAATCACACAATTGGAGTGTTAATTGTAACACATTGTTGGTCCCTTTCCAGATACTGACAATGCTGCTGGTCCAGTACTTACACTTTGGGAACAATTGTCTTAGCCTCCTGTAGGTTGACTGTGGCAGAAAGCATGATTCTTGAGCATAGTTTGGTACATAGAGGGTGAAGTCAAAGTTCTACAAACTGAGACACAAAAAACCAGTTATGACTTGATTACATGGATGGCACATGACTAGGAGAAAATAATTCATTACATCAAGTGGATCCCTTAGGACATTAGGGCTTAATTCTATCAGAAATGTGTGTTAAGTCACAGGAAATATGAACCCAAACTCAGTTGTATACACACTTCATAGATAAGAATACTTTTAGGGGCTCGGCACCTGTGGCTCAGTGGGCTGAGGCACCATCCATGTACATCTGAGCTGGCGGGTTCGAATCCAGCCCGGACCCGCCAAACAACAATGACGGCTGCAACCAAAAATGGCCAGGCATTGTGGCGGGCGCCTGTAGTCCCAGCTACTTGGGAGGCAGAGACAAGAGACTCGCTTGAGCCCAGGAATTGGAGGTTGCTGTGAGCTGTGATGTCACAGCACTCTATCCAGGGTGAAAGCTTGAGGCTCTGTCTCAAAAAAAAAAAAAAAGAATACTTTTAGGATTTTTTCAGGTCTATGTGTCTGTGGAAAACAATTCTCTGGATTAGTAGCTTCAGTACTACTCAATCAGCCTTAATAAAGACAATAATTTATTAATGTTCTTTAATGACAATCTTCTTTTATATGAGTTGGACAAACTCATATAAAGGGCAAGTATTATAGACTTTGAGAAGTCTTCTAAGACTTTTTTTCCTTTGAACTTTATCTACACAGCACCTTTCATAAACAACTCACCATTTTTTTTTTACAGTTTTTTTTGACACATCATACACGGAAAATGGTAACTAACAAAACCAAGAGTATGTACAAAAGATGGTGCCATACGAGGTCCCTGATTTCCCCTTCTCCCAAAAACACACAGAATAAACATCTACACATGAATCAATTCCCACTGAGAGAAATCCAGAAACAAGTGGAGAGACTCTGACACAACAGGCAACTGAGACACAGTGAAGCTGAGACACACTAGAGTCATAAACCCTACCCTGGGCAGAGTGCCTAATAATTGGTAGGGAATTTGCAACTCCCAGCTTCTCTCAGATGAGCAAAACCTTTGGAATACAAATCTACCCCCGTAATTTTTATAGTTACCACCTGCTCCTAAGTCATTTTGCTGTGAGAGATGAAGGGACTAAGCATTCTCAAAATCCTTGGGACCACAGAAAATAAAAAGGCTTTTTCAAATGGGCACAGGGGCATTTCCACAGGCTAGTCACCTGAGTTCAGTGCAGAGAGGGCAGATGATAATGCCCAGCTCCCAGTTTCTACCTGGACAGAGTTAGACCACACACCTAATATCCAGACTCTTCTAGCTGCTGCCTGACAGTCGAACTTCTAACTGGCCTGTGTCTAGGAGCTGAAGGGGCAGGCAGTTAGTAGTCCTCTGGGTGTGTGAGCAAATTTGCCCCAGCTCCTCTCCCTGGAGTCATTCCAGAGATAGAACCAAGTCTCCAGCTAACCCGCTTGTCCCTGTGAGCTATCTGTTGCCATTTACTAGGCCCCTAAAGGTAACAGCAAAACAACAGTTTGAAAATGTACAGTCTGAGTGAGAGTCAGGCATTTGCCACAGCTCCCCTTTTTGCCTGGGCAGGTGATTAACTCCAGCTTCTAGCTTCCCTTTGAGGAGAGAAAGAATTATATAGCACCCCAAATTTTTGAGCTGCTACATGAAGAACTGATTTCTATCTTGCCTGTTTTAAGACACTATCAGGACTTAGCATACATAGGTATCTGGGGTCATCAAGAACAAAAACAATGGTTTGGATGAACATAAAGGTTTTAGAGGCAACCAGAATTTCTGGCTGGACTGACTGGTGAGGTTTTTATCCTATATAAGGCCAATTTGTGAAGAGTAGGAGAGATAGGTGTTTCATCTAATGTTCAGAAACCAATACAAAGTCAAGGGAAGTAAAGAAACATGGAAATGTGTTCCAAATAAACAACCCCCCTAAACAAATAAACAAAAAGCCCCCAACAAAATTCTCCAGAGACTCACTCTAATGAAATAAAGATTAGTGACTTATCACAAGGAGAAATAAAAATAATGGCTATAAAGATGCTCACTGAAGTAAGGAGAATAATTCATGAAGGTGAGAATTTCAGCAAAGGAACAAAAAATATTAAAAAGTATGCAAAAGAAGAAAACAATAACTGAACTGAAAAATACAATAGACATGTTCGACAGCAGGTTAAATTAAGGAATCAGGGAACTTGAGCACAGGTCATTAGAAATCATATAATAGCAGTTATAAAGAAAAAAGAATGAAAAAGAGTGAGAATAGCTTAGGGATATGGGACAACATCAAGCTGACCAAGTAATAGCAGTACAATAATAATAGACTTCAATACTTCACTTTCCATAATGGATAGAACATCAGACAGAAAATGAACAATACTGTAGACCAAATGGGCTTAACAGACATATACAGAACTTTTCACTCAGTAGAAGAATACATATTCTCCTCAAGTATACATGGATCATTCTCCAGGATAGGTTGCATGTTAGGTTATAAAACAAGTCTTAACAAATTAAAAAATATAAAAATTATACCAAAAGTATCTTTTTAACCACAATGGAATGAAACTATTAATATAAATCAGTAACAGAAAATAGAAAAATTTACAAATACATAGAAACTAAATAACACAATCTTGAACAAACACTGGGTAAAATAGGAAATAAAAATTTAAAAATAGGAAAGAAACATTTAAAAGATATCTCCAGACATACAAAATGAAAATATAACTTACCAAAACTTTTCAAATGCTGCAAAAGCCGTACTAACAGGGACATTTATAGTGATAAATATCTTCATTAGAAAAGAAATGCTCAAATAAACAACCTAACTTTATATTTTAAGGAATTAGAAAAACAAATTAACCCCAAAGTTAGCAGAAAAAAGGAAATAATAAAGATCACTACAGAAATAGACTAGAAAAACAATTTAAAAAAATCAAAAAAGCTAAAAGTTACTTTGAAAATATAAACAAAGTCAACAAATGTTTAGCAAGATAACTGAGGGGGAAAAAAAGAAACTCACATTAAAATTAGAAATGAAAGAAGTGGCATTACAAAAGAAGCCTCAGAAATAAAAAGGATCATAAGGGACTATTATGACCAATTATATGTCAACAAATTAAATAATTTAAAAGAAATGAATAAATTTCTGGAAACATACAAAACTACAAGATTGAATCAATAGGAAATAGAAAGCCTGAACAGATCAATAAAAAATAAGGAGATTAAAGTAATAATCAAAAATATCTGGCTGGGCAAGATGGCTTATGCCTATAATCCCAGCACGCTGGGATGCTGGGGTGGTGGTGGATTGCTTCAGCCTGAGCAAGAGCAAGATGTCTTGAAAACCATCTGTCTCTGAAAACCATCCAGGTGTTGTTGCGGGCACATGTAGTCCCAGCTAATTGGGAGGATCACTTGAGCCCAAGAGTTTGTTTCGAGGTTGCTGTGAGCTATGATGCCACAACAACTCTTGCCCCAAAGTGAGACTCTGTCTCAAAACAAAATAACCCCTCCCCCCAAACAACAAAAATGTCCTTAGTCAATTTTGTGTTTCTGTAACAATTTTTTTTTTTTAAAGAGTTTTATTTAGTTCACGGTTCTGGAGCCAAGATCTGGCATCCTATCTATTGATAGCCATTTACTGTTTCAACTCATAGCAGAAAGCAGAAGACAGAGGATGTAGGTGCAAACAAAGAGACCAAACAGCAGAGGCAGCCTTGTTTAATAATCTGCTCTCATGGCAACTAATCTTGTCCAGAAAAAGCGAGAATTCACTCACTACCACAAGATCGCATTAATCTCATCATGAGGGTGGGTCACTCAAGACCCAAATGCTATTTAAAAGTCCCACCACCTCTCAATATCTTTATGTTGGCAATTAAATTTCAACAAGACTTTTGACAGGGACAAGCCATACAAACCATAGTACTTCCCAAGAAAGAAAGGCCCAGGAACAGATGCCTCATAGGTACATTAACATTTAAAGAAGAACTAATACCAATTCTTCTCAAAATCTTCCAAAAAAAAAAAAGTAGAGGGAATATTTTCAAACTCATTTTATGATGCCAGCATCACCTTGATACCAAAGCTAGACAAAGACTCCACAAGGAAAGAAAATTATAGGTCAATACTCTGATGACCATAGATGTAAAAGTCTGCCATAAAATAATTCACAAAATAAATTCAATAATACATCAAAAATATTATACTCTATGACTAGGTGTGATGTATCCCTGAAATTTGAGGTTAATTCAACATACGCAAATCAACATATGCTTTTTATATATGCTTTTTTTAAATATAAAAACCATATAATCATATAAAAAAAGCATTTCACAAAGTTCAACATCCATTCATGATAAAAGCTCTAAACCAAATAGGTATAGAAAAAAATTACCTAAAGGAATGAAGGTCATTTATGAAAATCCCACAGTTAACATCATAATCATTGGAGAAAAACTGAAAGCTTTTCCTCTACGATCTGGTATGAGGCATGGATGTCCACTCTTTCTACTTATATTCAACATAATACTAAAACTACTAACAAAAGCAAATAGACACAAAATGAAAGACATCCAAATAGGAAGTAAAACTGTTTAAAGATGACATGCTCCTACAAGTAGAAAACTCTAAAAAACTTCTCCAAAAAGCTGTTAAGACTAATAAACAAATTCAGTAATGTTACAGGATATGAAATCAACAAATGAACATCAGCTGTGTTTATTTACACCACCAATAAACACTCTAAAAAGTTTTTAAGAATCTCATTTACAATTGCTACAAAATTTTAAAATACTTAGGACTAGACTTAACCAAACATGAAAGATCTGTACACTGAAAACTGTAAAACATTGGTGAAAGAAACTGAGGAAGACACACATTAATGGAAAGATTTATGGATTGGAAAAATTAATATTCTTAAAATGTCTTTAACACCCAAAGTAATATACAAATGAACACATTATCTATCAAAGTTCCAATGACATTTTCCACAGAAAGAAAAACATTTTTCAATTTTGTATGGAATCACAAAAGACTCTAAAGAGCCAAAGTAATCTTGAGAAAGATATACATTTCCTGCAATATACAGACATTTGTCTTTTTATATTTTCAATAATAACTAGTTTTCCATGTAGAAATACTATATATTTCTGAAGAATTATTTCTATGTATTTCATATTTTGTATTGTCATGTTAACTTTAATTCTCTAACTGTTAATGGTATACAAATGGATATTTGTATACTGAAATTAAAAAAATAATAGAATACTACCTGACATTGAAATATACTACAAAGATATAGTAATCATACTACCTGACATTGAAATATACTACAAAGATATAGTAATCAAAACAGCATGGCATTGATATGAAAAGAGACACACAGACCAATGGAACTGAGAGCCCAAAAATAAATCCACATGGGCGGCTCCTGTGGCTCAGCGAGTAGGGCGCCGGCCCCATATACCGAAGGTGGCGGGTTCAAACCTGGCCTCGGCCAAACTGCAAAACAAAAAAATAGCCGGGTGCTGTGGTGGGCACCTGTAGTCCCAGCTACTAGGGAGGCTGAGGCAAGAGAATTGCTTAAGCCCAAGAGCTGGAGGTTCCTGTGAGCAGTGTGACGCCACGGCACTCTACCCAGGGCGATAAAGTGAGACTCTGTCTCTACAAAAAAAAAAAAAAAAA
>CAUYON010064444.1:0-83779 GCA_963573935.1 Arctocebus calabarensis | reverse complement strand
CAGCAGCAGATACCCCTGACTCTGACCATCTCTTAGAAGAGCCCTTTCTCTGTCCCACAGAAACACAATTTCTCACACCCAACTGTCATTCAACAGAAGATTATTTAATTTCCATGCCTTTGTGTGGGGTTGAACATTTTTATTGGAGTTGAGTTCCACATTTAGTGCTTTGTGGTCTGAGAAGATACAAGGTAAAATTTCAATTTTTTAGATTCTATTGAGGGTTGTTTTGTGTCCTAGGATATGACCAATTTTTGGAGAATGTTCCATGGGGCGGTGAGAAGAATGTATATTCTTTATCTTTGGGATGGAGTATTCCATGTACGTCTATGAAATACGGTTGTTGTGGTGCAATCGGTTAGTGTATAGTACTTATATGTTATGTCAGTTTTAATTTTTTTTTTTTTTTGGGCCGGGGTCGGGTTTGAACCTGCCACCTTGGGTATATGGGGCTGGCGCCCTACTCCTTTGAGCCATAGGCACCACCCAATCTTGTCAGTTTTAAACCACGTATGTTTAAATGATTAAGAAATGAGATCAGATGTTCTTACATCTGATTGTTACTAGTGCCCAAAATTTTTTTCAGGTACATTTTTTGTTAATCAAATTATAACATGCGTATGTCCATAAGTATATCTGTAACAACATCAGGCCAATCTGGTTTGACTTTTATCTAACACAATTGTGAGTCATTTGTCAGTTGTCAAGGACCTCCAAGTTAAAGGTCAAGTAACCTGAATATGTCCAGATGAACCAAGTTTATAACCTGGTGGCACCTAAATGCTTGGACTGAGGAGTGGGGACTAAATTAAGAAATGGACACAATGATTGAGTCCAGGATCCAATAAGATTGAGCCTCAGCAACACCCCATGGCATAGTCCAATTAGAGTTATTCTCTTGGTGTCACATCATAGCAAGATTCTATCAGATCATGCCTCATTGCCCTGTGACTATAAAAACATTCCCCTTGTTGAGAGTCACACTGCTTTGAGAACTATCCCTAGTGTGTTTCTTACTTGTACAAAGCAATAAAATCCAACCTCCTGGCCCTGACAATTTGGCTGTGGTTATTCACTTGCTACCTGCCAGGCAAAAGAACTCTTCTCTTTGGGAGTTAACATTTCTAATCCAGGATGGGAATCAATAACTATACCAAGCAACCACCTTTGTATCAGCCATTTTGTGCTTACCCCAGGGATAACAATGATCTCAATACTATAAAAAGAGTGTGTATGTTTTCAAAGTTAGTTTATATGTACTTATACATTATTATGGTTTTACATATGAATTCTTTTACTCAATATATTTGTGAGATTTATAATGTTTTATTTATAGTTGTAAATTAAATCTCATTCTACCTTAGTCTCTTATATAATTACATCACAATTTATCTCTTCTATGATTCATAGATATTTAGGATGTTACATTTTAGGGATATTTAAATATTATGTGATAAATGTAAAACATACATCTTTATTAAATGTAGTTGTGCATTTTTGTTGGGCATAAAACCAGGAGCATTTTGTTGATTCTCAGTTGTAAGAACATTATGCTGTATTTAGGTATAACCAAGGAACTTCCCAAGGTGGTTTTATCAATTTCTATTCTGATAGATAATGTTCAAGGGTTTTTGCTAGTTCATAATTTATTATTTTTGTTTAAACTCTTAGCTCTATGGTATATATTTAATGATATGCAATTGTTTTAATTTGAATTTCCCTGATGACAAACATTAACATTATCATTAGAATTATTAATGTAATAAAATGTACTTTAAAATAACAAATTTTTATTCATTTTGCTTTAAAATGTGAAGGAAGAAACATTTTAAATACTCTTAATATTTTTTCAGCTAATACATGAATGCTGCATTAATTTTCTTCTAATTTAGAGAAAATAATTTTTATCAATGTTTAATTTATATTTTTAGAGCTTTAGAAGTTACTTTTCTTCTCCTTTCACTCTATTCATAAGATAAATGCAATATTATGACCATTAAATATGTATTATTACCAAATGTCATCTTACATAATAGTATGTATATATAGACACATATACATACATATATACATAATTCACACATAGATCTGTATCCTTATCTCTACATATTTATAACTAGTATATGTATATATTTCTATATCTATAGTTTTCCATTCAACAAAAATTTAAATAAATGTAATTCCTTATCAGTACTTTTTGACATGGTTATAAATGTTTTCTTCAGATGGTAAAATGACCCTTGGAAGGTAGGAAAATCAATAGGGAACTAGAGAAAAGACACATCTAGTTACAAAGCATGCTTAATTTATCAATTTATTCATCTGTCTTTTTAACTGGACATATCCTAAGATTTATTCTTAGTTGGACGTCACTTATGTATACCACCTTATGTAAGCTGAACTAATTCATTTTGAAATTTTTGTCAATTATTCTAAATAATAAATAGGATTTTACTATGATCTACAATAAATACTGTCTCCAAAGTAAACTGTATTATGATATTGCCATGTTTAAAAATTGGGTTAAACATCATATTTGCCTAAGGTCTTATATCCTAATGGGTATGATAGGATTATACTACTACAATCTGACAAAACTGTGCATTTATCTTGAATCTCAAAAAACTCATTGCATACCTTCTAACTAGAAAATGCAGATCAATTTGTTCCATCTTTCAGTATAAATTTATGTCATTCTATTATTGTTACCATTTATATTTTATTTCTTATTTTTTAAATATGTAATTATAACAATGAATATTATATTTCTTTATTAATCTCTACTCCTTGCCATTTTATTTTTGGTAAGTTTGCCCACTAAATATTTGAAAATCATAATTTAGCTCTAATTTATATATACTCAAATCCATTAACTTTTCTTAATATTTAAATATTGACAGGCTATTATTTTTTTCAGCAATTTAAAAGCAATACTCTCTAGCATTACAGCTATTAGCTAGAAGTTCAGAATACATATCTTCTGGAAAATAATAATAGTTATAGTAAAATATATAGTATTCCTTTTTCCAAGTGTTATTTTTATGGGCACCAATATTTTGATAAAAATTACATTTAATAATTTATTTTGTATAATGTTCTCTATAATCACAGCATGTTGAATTTATTTTTATGTTCTTTAGAAATTTATTTCTGTCTGGAAAAATCCTAATAGATTTTCAGAACCTACTTGAGATTTATAACTTTTATCAGGAGAAAACACGATAGAGACCAGAAGAAAAAGTAAATTAGTTGTAGAGCCCAAGCAAATATTAAAGTAGAATTTTTAAAGACTCTCATTGCTACTTTGGGATTTTTACGCTTTAGGTAATTCTTACAGTGAACATTGGAATCAGAACAGAAAATAACATTTTCCCATTACTCATCAAATTTAAAAATATACTTACAATGTTAAAATATTATTTATTACTGCTATATTAGGTAAAAAAGGAATATATGCCCATAGTCCAAAAGGAATGGGGACAGCCTTAATGGAAATAAAGATATAGAGTCAATATTACTTTACATTTAGCTTCTTCCTTCTTTCATTCTCTGTTCTTTATTTCAGGAAATCGTGCCTGTAGAGGAAAATTTGAGTGTATTTGCTATAGGCAGATATTTATGTTCTTTTTGCTTATGGACTCTCAGAATAATAGAGGCAGGAGGTACGCACAGCAACAAATATTAATAATTGAACCAGCGAACATTTTCTCAGCAAAAAGAAACCCATGTATACCCATTGCTATGTGAAAATGCTTTGAATATTTGTAGTCAATGTGTGTTTTAACAAATTATAAATTTGTAACGCAAATTCATGACAGAAATTCTCCAAAGATCCTTCATAAAGAATAAATGTGATCACCAGAAAATTTCAGGTGATATGATTCAGAATTCCAGACTATTCAAACAGAATGAGCCAACAAAATGGTACAGCATGATTTCACTCTATTTAAATTTTAAGATGTTTCAAATAATGCATAATCTGCAAAAACATGCTCCTTGAAAATTTTCTTTAAAATTCAGATGTCTATGAAGCAAAAATTGGTAGTGCGACTTCACTATGCCAAAGCCCAATGTCCCTCTTTATTTATAGCAGCTTGGCACATGTTTCCTAGATTTTTTGCTTTATATATGTCTTTGCCCACTTGGTGTTACTAAAACAGAATACCAGAGACTGGGTAATTTATAAAGAAAAGACATTTATTTAGCTCACAGTTATGTGGCTCTGGTGTCCACGATTGGGCTGCCTATCTGCTGAGGGCCATGTACTGCTTCAACTCATGGTAGAAATGAGAAGGCAGGAGAAACAGGCATACACAAGGAGAAAACTCACCTTAAACCAACTTACTCTCTCAGTTACTACTGCAGTTCCTAGAGAACAAGAACTCAACCCACCGACATGCACCCAACTATTAGCGATCCAAATACCAAAATCCAAATACCTCCCATTGAGCTCTGCCACCCAGCACAGCCACACTGACAACCAAGCAGCCACATGAGGTTTAATGGGAACAAACCATACCCAAGTCTCAGCAATGCATAGAGACTCAATAGATGCATCTGTAATACACACATCCTTGTGCATGTTTATTTTATGTGTATGCTGATCTACGATGCTGAGGACGAGCACTGCTTTAAGCAAACACATGCCAATTAAACATCTCTAATCCAAAACTTCAAATTCAAAATGCACCAATGAGCATTTCCTTTAAGCCTCATGCCAATAGTGAAAAAGTTTCAGAATTTGGAGCATTCCAAACGGTAGAGTACGGAAGCACAAACTGCCTGCGCATATAAATAAATGTATATATAAATCATATGAATATGTATATTTCCTTTCTTTCCATAAATATACATATAGTATACACATTTAAATATGCATAGATTCTATATGCATTTATAAACATGTATAAGTTCATAACACAGATATGAATAAACATAAATACACATACGTGAATAAATATAATTATAGCTTTAAATACTATATTCTTCACTCTACACCAATTTGACTTTGTTCTCAGCACTATGAAATATTAACTTGGGAATAATTTTTATGGTGGTTTTCACAATGAGGTTTCAACTTAAGTAATACAGGATTTATAAACTTAAGTGTTACTCTGAACTATGCCATGTTCTCTCTTAAACCATACATAAAATCTGGTTCAATGTTGTGACTAAGTTCCTTAAATTATTCTAGTTCCTTTTCCTAAACATGGGCATACTTCATTTGATTGCATCATGCTTTATTGTGCTTCGTGGATATAGGAATTTTTACAGATAGAAGGTGTGTGTCACCTGCGCATCGGTCAAGACTATCAGCACCACTTCTGCAAGAACATGTGCTCACTCCATGTCTCTGTATCACGTTCAGTTATTCCCACAATATGTCAGACTCTTTTATGGTTACTACATCAGTTATGCTGATCTATGTCCAGAGGTCTTTGATATTACTATTTTAATTGTTTGGGGGCATCATATAGATGGTGAACCTTGAAGGTAAATGCTGTATATGTTCTGACTGCCCCACCAACAAGCCATTCCCCATCTCTCGTCCTCTCCTCAGGCTTCTAAGTGTCCAAGTGAAAGAGAGAGTTGCATATCTCTCATTTTAAATCCAAAGCTAGAAATGATCAAGGTTAGAGAGGAAGGAATGTTAAAAGCAAAGAGGCAGCCAAAAATCTAGCCTCTTGTGCCAAACAGTCAATTTATGAATGTAAAGGAAAAGTGCTTGAGGGAAATTAAAAATGCCACGCCAGTAAACACACAAATGCTACGAAATTGAAACAGACTAATTGATGATATGGGGAAAGTTTTTGTGGTCTGGATGGAAGGGCCTAGCTCCCTCTAGTTCTGTGAAAGCTGAGAGGGGTGAAGAAGGGACATAAGAAAAGCTGGGAGCTAGCAGAGGTTGGTTCATGGGGTTTAAGTAAGAAGAGGTCTCTAGAACATAACTTGACAAGATAAGGCGGCAAATACTAATGTACAAGGGGCAGCAAATTTTCCAGCTAAGTACATCCTACAGCTTAGCTCTAGCTGACTACACTAGTGAAGGTGGCTCCACTAAAGGATAGATTTTTACTGTAGACAAAACAGCCTTCTATTGGAAGAACACACAATCTAAGATTGTCGTAGCTATAAAGGAGAAACCAATGCCTGACTTCCGAGCTTCAAAGGACAAGCTGACTCTCCTGTTAAGGGCTAAAGCAGCTGATGACATTAAATTGAAGACGATCCTACCATTTTTTAAAATCCTGTGAGCTTTAAGAATTATGCTAAATTTACTCTGCTGTGCTCTATAAGTGGAACCACAAAGCCTGCACGATGGTACATCTGCTGATAGCATGGTTTACTGAATATCTTAAGCCCACTATTCAGATCTCCTACTCAAAAAAAAAAAAAAAAAGTGACTTCTTTCAAAATATTACTGCTGTTGACAATCCATCAGGTCACTCAAGAGCTCTGGTGGAGAGGTACAAGGAGATTGATGTTGTTTTCAAGCCTCTGAACACAACAATTCATTTTGTCCTCTCATAGATCATTGATCAATAATCAAATTATTTTAAAAATAATTAAGATTTGTCATTTAAGAAATATGAGGAACACTAAAATAGTGCTGAGATGATGCACAAAATTAAGAATCATAAATGTCTAGAAATGTCACTTCATTGTTTTGGGGAACCATTTTTTCCGCAGCAGTGAGGTTGCTGGGCACACACTCCGCTCCTCATCTTTCAGTGAAGTTTGGCCTCTTTTAAATTTTCGAGGCCATCGAAAAATTGTCATGCAGGTAGAGAGGGTCCTGAAATCCTGTTGTAAACACTCAAGGCTTTGGGACTTCTTTAACCTACTTTTAAATCATAGAAAGTCATTGAGAGAAAGTGATGTCTTCCCAGTAACATAGCTGATACCGACTGAGTGCCAGCGGGAATGGAAACAGATCCAGCCTTCCAGGCAACACCTATGAGCCAAGCTAGCTGAAACTAGCAGGGGCAAGTCAGAAATGATGTTGCTGTTGAGAGTTTTGTGGAAGTGAAATAAGGGACCATAAAGAAGTCTGACTCAAAACTTTCTTAGTGACCTTCATCTATTTCATGAGGCTATAGCTATCACAAGCAGTGATTACTCTTATGGATCTAAGCAAAGTAAATTGAAAACCTTCTGAGAAAAAATTATCATTTTAGGTTTCATCAAGAACATTTGTGATCCAGGAAAGGAGGCAAAAAATATCAGTAAGTAGGACTCCCATAACTGACTACCTCCCTGCACCTCCTACCCCCTGACCACCTCCTCGAGTGACCTAATTTTCATAGGTCTGTCATATACCGTGTATACTATCAGTACAGGAGGCCTAGTTCCCTATGTTGACCACCTCTATATGTTGACAAATATGTTACAGTCCCTTGGGTGGTCAACTTACAAAAGTTCAATTGCAACAGCAGAGGTTTAGAGGCTGTTAATTCTGACACTCATTGATTACATGAGGCGTTCAAGATTTCAGTGGACAAAGTGGCTGCAGATTGAGTGGAAATGAAAGGAGAAATGGGACTAGAAGTAGAGATGAAAATGTGACTGAATTGCTGCATTCTCATGATCAAATTTGAACAGATGAGTTTTCGCTCATCAGGAAACAAAGAAAGTGATTTCTTGAAATGGAAAATAAAGAATCTGTAAACACTGTTGAAATGACAACAAAGAATTCAGACTATTCCATAAACTTAATGGGTAAAGCAGGGGCAGACTTTGAGAGGAAAGTTTCCAATTTTGAAAGACGTTTTATAAACATTATTTGGACTAAAAGATAATTTTAAAATGTTATAGAAAAATTGAATACCATGTACACAGAAGTCATAATAATGATCAATAAATAAACCTAACATACCTGTTCTGTCAATAATACTTGAATGTTAAAAAAATTGTATGAAATGAAGACAGAATATTTGCAAACGTATTTAAAGATTAAAATTTATTATGCAAATACAAGTTCTCATTGCTAATTTTGTAATTATTCAGAAGTGATTGATGTCTAGATATACTCTCTAATTCTTCCTAAAATTTGAAACTAAGAGGTTCTAGATGTTATTAATCAAGGAAGAAGGAAAATTCATTTGACTTTATTTGGTGCTCCATTGTCCTGTGACATTTGCCTTCTTTCAAATGCTTCTTTAAAATTTACTTGGATGTTTATCTGAATATAGCATTGGGGAAAATGTAGCTCACTTTTACACTAGCCAATTATACTACTGTTGCAAACCTGCCTTAAAAGTCTTACTCCTATGACCTTAATTCAAGGAAACTTATCCTGAATACACTGGACTGTTTGCATAAAATTTGTCACTTATTTTTGAAATTTCCTTTAAGAAATACTTCTTGCAGCATGCAAGTGTCTCTCAGCATAATAGATTCTATTAAAGGGTTCAAATTAATGGAGAGTCATTTCCATTATAATGGTACCTTCCATTATATAACAGTTACTATTTTGTTCTTGTGGTATACTTTTTTTCTACCCCATTGAGAGACAAGACCAGAAGTAAAGTATTTTATTGTGCATAAGAATCACCCTTGAAGTGAAGGGCCACTGAGAGACCTCATCTTGTACCTGGAATAATTCTAGATGCAGTATTTTTAGATGTTCACATCTGAATGTGAATGCACTAGAACTAAGAACCTGATATTTCATGTCATTTATTATGTAAGTATTTATTTAATGTATTTTTATCCTTAATGGTATGTGTGAAAAATAAACCACTAAGGACACTTTGTTATTAAATTAGGGATCAATTATAAAAATTAAAGAAAAACTAAACTTTAACAAAAAGCTTTGGGGAAACAGAGAACATCTTTTAAACTCTAAAAATTAATGGATTACCTAAAATGTTACTATGGTAATTTTTATATTCTTATTACAATTATGACTCACTTTTACTTGCAGAGATACAAAATCACAAACAGGTGTAACTATTCCTAAATAAAAGAGTAGAAATTAAAATGCATGTGCTACATAGAAAATCTTGGATTTTTCATTTGCATTATTCATTAACTATAGATGTAGCAATATAGTAGAATTTGAGATTCACCACTGAAGTTATAACTCCCATATTTATATGTGACTTCTACATAAGCTACTCAAGCAGCAGAAAGTTGCTTCCTTTAAAAGAAATTGAAAATATACTGAGTGTTCAAGGTTGGATGAACCTGGAGTTTGTCCAAAACCCTACAAAATCAATTCACTGGAAGACAATTATAAAAAGGAAAGTCTTTGACATTTAACAAAAATCAGGCAATTCCTATTGCTTTTAAGTTCAATATTCTGCATGAAGTTAAACATATAGATCAAATCATTGTTTCATTTTCAAAATTCAGGCAATTTTTTCAAATAATCTTGTGTTTTTCAAATAAGGCTAATAGCTGCATAAGAGAGAAGTTCTCAATTAACACATCTCATTAAACCATATTGATCAATTCTATGTCAAAGAAATTTACTTAAAACTTATTACATGCCACCATCAAGGAGAAAGGAAAAAATAAATCATAATCTTTCTCTTCTAGAAGTTATCATTTTGCTGAAAAGATTAGACATATCTCATCACACATCACGCTGTGTTACCTTCAGCCCTTAAACATTTTAAAAATTAGTAATTCATTAACAAATTCAAATTAGAATTACCAAAAAAGAATAAAAATGGCTCATAATTCTGCCAAAAGATAATATATATTTAAATATAAATTTAAAAATAATGATAACAAAATCCAAGGTAAAAACAGTGATCAAATTATTAACTAATCAAATTAGTAACTAATTTCTTATTTTTTCTTAATCTCTACTCCTCTGTCCAGATGTCATTACCATATTATTAAAAGTTCTATTTGTAATTCCAAAATTTATACTTAATTATTCCATATATATAATTTCGTGTGTTTTTTTCCACTTAGTAATATGACTTAAAAATTGTTCTATTTCAAAAAACATAGTTTTCCATTATATTAATTTCTTAAAATGTATTTCAGGAGTTTGTGTATTTTCTGGATTTGCTGTGATCATCATCTTTTAATGTGTATCTTAGCTAAATATCACAAAATATTCTATTAATACAAGCATAAATGTTGCATCAGTTCTAAATTATTATTATACAAGAAAGAAGTTAAATTAAATTGACTGAAGCAAAAGAAGAATTTATGGAATAATATAAATGAAAATTTTAAATAATGATGATTTTAAGCATAGCTCCATTAGGTAATTATATGTGTAAAGTAAATCCTATCACTTTATTTGTAAGACCAGTTATCGCCATGCAGTCAACATGATATTAGTTGGAACCTCATGGCTCATGTAATTATTGGAAACAGAAATCGTTTCTTTTCTTTCTTTTTTTTTTTTTGTCACAAAGTCTCAAGCTGTTGCCCTGGGTAGAGTGCTGTGGCGTCGCAGCTCACAGCAACCTCAAACTTTTGGGCTTAAGTGATTCTCTTGCCTCAGCCTCCCAAGTATCTGGGACTGCAAGCACTCTCCACAACACCCAGTTAGTTTTTGGTTGTAGTTGTCATTGCTATGTGGCAGGCCAAGGCTGGATTCAAACCCACCAACTCCCGTGTATGTGGCTGGCACCCTAGCCAGTAAGCTACAGGTGCTGAGCCAGAAAGAGAAATGATTTGTAAATAATTTAAGCAGCAAAATTGGAGAGAAGATTCAGATTGTCCTTATTTAATTTTTCAGTGTATCGTTAAACTGCTCTCAGTATGCTAAGTCACGAGAGTAGACTTTGGTTCATGGCTGACCTTACGATGACTATGTGTAAAATCTTTAGCTGTATAATACAAAAAAAAGGGACATACATGGCTGGATACTTTCTGGACAGTGCTCGTGTCTATCTGTGGCTGGCAAAAGAGGTTAGGCCGCCTTGTTGTGTCAAAGCAGAGAAATTCTGCTTCCCCAACACACACACACACACAAAACTAAGAAGGTACATTCTAATTCTATCCCAGTAGGTTTGTGTTCATTTAAATGGTCCACTTTACCAGAACAAGGTGCTTTGCCCTTAAAATAAATTATTTTTGAATCATGTCCATGGCGAATAGTTTTCTGTGGTAAATCCATTCCTGGGTTGGTGGGCATTTAGGTTGTTTCCACAGTTTGGCAAATGTAAACAGAGCTACAATAAAAAGTCTAGTGCATATGTCCTTATACTAAAATGATTTTTGCTTTTTTCTGGGTAGATGCTTGGTAATGGGATTTCAGCATCAGATGGGAGGTCTAATTTGAGATTGGAGTTCTTTGAGGATTCTCCATACTTCCTGCCAAAGAGGTTGTATTAGTTTGCAGTCCCACCAACAATGTAAAAGCGTCCCCTTCTCTCCACATCCGCACCAGCATCTGCAGCTTTGGCACTGTGATGTGGGCTCTTCTCACCTTTTGTATTAACCTGGATGGAGCTGAAACATATTCTTCTTAGTAAGGTATCACAAAGAATGGAGCAGCAAGAATTCAATGTACTCAATACTAATATGAAGCCAGTAGATGACAGAATACACGCCCACATAAGAGAAACACTCAAATCAATTCAAGGTGGGGGGATGAGAGTGGGGAGAGAGGGAAGGAGAGAGGAGGTAGGAGAAGCTTCCTCTTAGTGGCACAGTGTTAGGGGTATGGCACACCTCTTGGGGACAGGACGCATCATCAGAGGAACTCTACCCTAAAAGGCAAACAATGTAACCTAATTCTTTCTATCCTCAAATTAACCTGAAAGAATAAAAAAATAAATATCATGTCTAGCATTACCGTCATGTACCCTTCTTTCTTTTAGCAAACTTTCTTCTGGTTTACTACATATTCATTGCAATTCAGAAGCATTATTTCCATCTTTGAGTGTCCAAAGAAGAAAAGAATGCTCCACTTTACTTAACAGCATGGAAAAAGTATGAGAGGACACCCCTTCAACATAGGCATCAATTACCAAGCTAGGAAACTGGTAGAAAATATTGAGCAAGCCGTGCTAGGCTTTGCCCTTTCTTCTTCAAAGCTCCCAGTACTTTCTCTGTTTTTCATGTGGCAAGTTTACTGAGTTCAGCAGTTTCATATTTTTAAGCTCAATATAGGAGACAGAGAGTAGAAACCCTGTGGATTTCAAATTCAGCTATATTTTTGTATTCAATTATCATCAGTAATATTGTTCCTCTTTGATCTCCATTGTCTGATGCCTGAGTTTAATCTCTCAACTTGGAAGGAACTCCTGACACAGTCACATATCATCTTGTTATTTTGAAACTTTGAAAAACTTACAAATACCACTGTGCACACTGAAATACTAGATAGATAATTTGAGACTTTGGACTAAACCATGTCCATACTCTCAGTTCAAGAGGATTTTTGTTGAAACGATTCAATTTCTAGGGTTGCTTATATCAACTCCACTGGATCACAATCTAGGTTGCATTGGCTGAAGGAATCCCAATAATATTCAGGCACCAAAATGGATTCATCTGGCAAGGACTGAGTATAATAAAAATTGACAATACGATTTTTTAATTTTAACTTCTTTAGGCTTAATTTTAGGCTTTGATTTCTTTATAATTTTATTCAAAGGAGAAAGTTACCTCATTTATGGACTTTAATTTTAACCGGAATGTGATAACATGACGGAACATTCAAATTTAGCATATTTTAATAATACTGACAGTTTACTATTAGAGTAATTTTTACTGGCATTCAGATTCATTGCTTCATGCACACGAGTCAGAACATGTGGCTGGATATATGTGATGTAAGAATTAAACTGGGGTGTGTTTATTTCTGCCTAGAATGCAGTCCTGGTTTAATGCCTGGAGGCTTTCAGATAAACGCCGACCTGCCCATCAGTAGTACTGAGAAGTCATCATGAGACTCTATGACAGCGGATAAGGAAAGAAGCCTCAGCAAGGTGAAGGACTTGCTTTCTTTCTATAGTAAACAAGTTGAACATCCAATGGACTATAGCAAACTGGTCAGCGTATGGAGTCAGTTCACAAAAAGAACTAGGCCTGCTGTAGTGATGGGTACATGTGGGGCTGGCCTGTCCGATCTATAAAAATTAGGTGACTTTAGAAGGGTGGAGGGGGTCAACTTTGGAGCTCCTAGCATTTATTGCTGCCCAATCTCGCGTCTGGCTGAATATAGGATCTTTTTCAAAGATGAAGAGAGCTAGAGGAAAAAAACCCTAAATTCATTCCCAGAGCAGGAAAACATGGGAGAAATACATATCCTTGGCCATAAGCCCCAAACTGCAGGTCTGACTCTTCCCTAAAGAGGAGTAAGGAGTGAGTGATTGATTTCACAGGTAAGAGCAAAAGAGAGAACTGAGTAAGAATCCCAAAGTCAGCTTTGGCTTCGTTTCACGAGGCTGCTTTTCTGAAATTGCCAGTTCTCTTCTCATCCGTGTGAGATGCTCGCGGGAGGCAGTTTCCCTTCCTCTGCTGTTTAAGCAGCTGTTTAAACTGTTTTGAATTCAGAGAGGAGGTTGTAAGAAGCACAATCGACTGCAAATAAGGATGTGTTTAAAGCATAAAGTTTAAAAACATCCCCAGGGAGGCTCTGCTGCTAGTCCTTGAAATGCACTGAATAAAGCCGGGCAATTCAGCAACAAAAGAATCATTCCGCTTGGGACCAACACGAGCAGTCACCAAGGGGCAGACGACAGTGGCCACAAGCAAGAAACCGTTCAGCAGACTGCTTTGATAGGGAGTTTAGGGCCAGGTTCCTCTCTCTGGGCTCTAAAGAGCTTAGATGCAGTTTTTGGTTTCTCTTTCTGTTTTTAAAATCTTTATATCAACATGGGTTTTTCCTCTCCTGTTCCATCCTGCATATTGTAAACTTTGACCTTTACCTCTGCAATATGGTCTCAGAAAATCAAAGCCTTTTCCATTTCAACCTATTATTTTCTTTCTTTCTTTCTTTTTCTTTTTCTCTTTTTTTTGTAAATCATTGTCTCCACACATATCATGCTTCCAAGACAGCTAATACCACCAATTTTCTTTTTTCCTTTTTTTTTTTTTTTTTTTTTGAGACAGCTCCTCAAGCTGTCACCCTGGATAGAGTGCTGTGCCATCACAGCTCACAGCAACCTCCAATTTCTGGGCTCAAGCGAGTCTCCTGGCTCCGCCTCCCAAGTAGCTGGGACTACAGGCTCCTGCCACAACATCCGGCCATTTTTTGGCTGCAGCCGTCATTGTTGTTTGGTGGGCTGGGGCTGGATTCGAACCCGCCAGCTCAGGTATACGTGGCTGGCGCCTTAGCCCGTTGAGCCACCGGCGCCGAGCCACCACCAACTTTCTATATCACACCCTGCTTCTGCCAGAGTCCACGATTTATTAGAACTATCACACATAGGATTTAAATATTCTGAATAAAACTTACAAGCTTAATATTGTGACTTTTAGTACCAAATAGACTTAGTAAATAATAAAATTTTCATTTGCTGTTGGATTTTGGGGGGAAATATTTCATTTTTCTGTTACTGTCTATCAGTGTTTTCCAGAGCATCAGTACATTTGCTCTAAAATAACAGAGGATAGCAGGTAACCAAGAATAAATAAATGAATATTCCAGTGCCTGCACAATAATTCACAAATGTGAACGAAGAAAAGGAAAGAAGTATGAAAAATATACTGTACCAATTTTAAATAAGTATATGAGCAGAGCCAACACTACCCCTTTGTCTATGGAATATGCATTTCAAACTTAATTTATTTTTTTTCTCAGTTCGAAAAAGACATATATATCATGCTATAGAAGTAGAAACAGACCAGCGGAAACCATAATCACATGACAAATTTTCAGCGCTGAGATAAATTTCCCTTTGTTCTCTTGCCCAGTCTTTCCCAAATCCTGTTAAAGACAGTAGAGGCTCAAGGCTGATCGCTTGTCTAGTTCTTACAAATTATTTCCTTAAAAGAGTGAAAATTATCAGACAGCTGCAGCAGTTTAGCTTACAGGGAAACGTAGAATGTCATTTTCAAGGTAAGTGTGCAGCTGTCTTCCTGTCACTTAAGGTTTTTTTAAGACAAATCTAATTAAATGTCTACCTAAAATGGTTGACAGAATAATTCTTAGCATACTAATGCAATTTGTCATAAGGCAACAAAACCCCCATTCTGCTCCTACATTTGGCTTCAGGCTGGCAAACCTAAAGGCTCTGCTGACTTGAAGGAAGATATTCAACTGCCTTCTTCACTAACTTGCTTATGGTACATGCGAAATAAAATTGCACTTCATTTTTTTTACAGGGTGTATTCTCTCAATAAGCAATAGAAGATTTATCAAATTAAGGAATGTGAAAAAGATATTCTTATCTGCTCTTCTGAATTCATTTATTATCCTCAGCTGTCAAGTATGGTTGTTCTAGTTGCAACTTACATAACTGGCGAAACTTCGTTGAATTCCAAGCTTTTTATAAGGATGTAATAGAAACAGGCTTGTTATGAGTTTGGATCCAGGGCCTGTGTATAACTTCGTGGTGGCTAAGTTCGGGGCAAAATGTCATTTATTAATGTTATTTATTGAGCAGAGTTCTCAATTGAATAAATATTTATTGGTCGTGTTTACTCATTCATATTCATCAAATTTTAATGAAACTTCACATTTCAGGTTTGATGTTTTTGAAAAGTATGGAATCGGCTTTATAAACTGAATTTTAAAATACACATTGCATGAGATATTGGCTAGGATACCGGTAGTGGTTTCCCTAATGTATGTTCATAGTCAAATATCACTAATGTGTAGTAATTTGCATACTTACAAGAGTTCTGGACTATGTACTAGTACTTATAAATATTTCTTTATTAATTTTTCACAATTTAAATCTTTTTTAGGTGCTGAGGATAGGCTACAGGATAAAGGAAGCCAGTGAGGGGAAAGTCCAAGGCATGATTTCTTTTTGTATAAAAAAGAAGAGAAGGGTGGCACCGGTGGCTCAAAGGAGTAGAGCGCTGGTCCCATATGCCAGAGGTGGCAGGTTCAAACCCAGTCCCAGGCAAAAACTGTAAAAAAAAAAAAAAAAAAAAAGAGAGTGAGAGAAGAGAAAAAAATAGTTCTAGGGAAATACTGTTTCGTTTAAAGGATGAAGAGTTCATAATTCTTCCCCCTTTTTGCTTTTCCTCAATGCTAGAAAGAAGCTCCTACTATCGTTTTGAGTTTGTGAGAAAAAGAACAGTGAGATCCAGATATTTTGTATTTATCTGTTTGAAATTATGCATCAAGGATATTATTAGCAATTTTTCTTTGCTTTTCTTTTACATTTTTGTGGATGTATAATAGTTTGCACATATTTGGGGTACATGTGATATTTTGACACAAACATGCATACCAAATCTGGGGGAAATGTGGACAGCTATATCCTCAAGAGTTTATTATTTGTTTATATTAGGAATATTCCAATTCTATTCTTCTACTATTATGTTGAAATACACAATTAATTATTAACTCTAGTCACCCTGTTGTAATACTGAACACTAGATCTTATTCCTTTATTTTTATACCCATTAATCCACTCTTTTTTATACTCTCTACCTACTACCCTTCCTCCCCTCTAATAAGCATCATTGTATTGTCTATCTTCAGTAGACAAATCTTGTCAGACCACACATGTGCGTGAGAACATGCAACACTTGTCTGTGTCCGCCTTAATTCACTCAATGTCATGTCTCCAGTTCCATCCATGTTGTTGAAAATGGGAGGATTTCATTCTTGTTTATGGCTGAATAATATAGTACATGGTATGTCATATGGTATATATTTACTATAGTTGTTTCTTTACAGGTTAACAAACAGGATATATAATGATCTCAAACCATTTAGCAAAACAACAAATAATCCAATTAAAAGTTGACAGAAGTGGAAGGGCATGTGACGAGATCTCATCTAGTGTGCACATTGTGAGGGTGTATAACAACAACAACAAAATTGGCAAAAGACCCAAGCACACATTTTTTTCAAAAGAAGACACACCGAGAGCCAACAGCTATATAAGAAATGCTCAGCATCACTGATCATCAGGGAAATGCAAAGCAAAATCACAATGAGAGATCACCTCACCCTGGTTAGAAGGGCTGCTGTCAAACAGATAGAAAATAACAAATGGTGATGCAGATGAAAAGGAAGGAGAACACATGTATCCTGTTGTTGGGAATGTAAATGTGGATGTCCTCTAGGGAGACTACTATGGGAGATCCTAGAAAAAGTTACAAACGGAACTACCATATGAACCAGAAATCCCGCTGCTGAGTAAACATCCAAAAGAAAGAAGCTAACTGCAGCTCGTTGCGCTTTTTCTCTGGCATCGTCTCAAGTCCTGAGGTCCCTAGACAGACTTTCTTCTTTCCAATCTTCAGAAACTTCCTACATGTATTGGTTGTATTAAGTCCAGTGAATTTTTATTTTTAAGGGGGCGGAGCAGGGAATCTAGGGAAATCTAGTTCCTCTTGGACTAGATTTACTTTTAAGTATATCTTTCCTATAAAATTTATTCATGGATAATGTGGAGTTCCTATGGATTGTGGTTTGTAACTGTCTTTGTCTGTGACTTATTTTTCTTTATTTTCATGGTAACTTTTGCCATGAAAGTAACACAAGAACGATCATTGAGTGAAGGAACACTGTTCCAAGAATAGATGAGCCCACCAAACGTGACCTTTATCCTGTCAATCCTGGTGTGTCCCTAGATCAAGATGAGGACAGTAAATCTCAGGTAATGAAAGACGTAACGGGATTTTAATTTTATTCCTAATAGTAAATACAATGCAATTGTGTATTGTTTCTCAGAAACTAAATTTCACCATCATAAGCATTCAAGTATTTTAACAACCCTCACAACTAAGAGAGCTTTTATAACAAAAGTAGCTTAATAAGTTAGAAATTCTGAGAGTTAATGGCAAAATAAAACGTTAAGTTTTGTTTTACGAGTTGAAGGTGCTATTTCAGAGAAGAAAATTTCAGAAAGAAAGTGAGAAGTTACTACATTTGACACTCAATGTATTTTGGTACCAAATCAAATAGAGACCAATGGAAAAGAATAATTAAGCCAGCAAAAATTCAGGAATCAAGGATGACCAGATTGAGAAATTAGTAATTTTTGAGGATAACACTACTTTGCAAATAATATCTTGATAGCATCATAGACATGATTCTTGAACAATTTTGTGTGTTCACTTTTTCTCAATTGACAAGTCCTTTTTATTTCCCGAGTGTTAATATCTAGAGGAAGGAAGAGGTGAGTTTAGCGGGTAGGAGGATAATAATATCTAAATGCAAATAAGTTAAAAGCCTTTTTACAATTATGTTTACCACAATTAGACACAATCCCACTGTAATTAAAACCACAATTTCACTGTAATTAAAAAATCATGTTTTTAAAGTTCTTTAATTTTCACTTTGCTTGTCAGAATTAATAGGATATAGTCTCTGAGAGTGAATAAAATGTGAAACATTAAACATTCTTGAAATACACTCTTGTAAATTCTTTTACACCCACGTTCGAATTCAATTAAAATTAGAAAATACAATGTTAAAAACTATCCCTTTAATAATCATGTGGCATAAAATATTTTATGTGGTCTTAAGATTTCTTTTCATAGAGATAACTCATTTCAAGTACTTTGAAGAAGATAAATATTAAGACCTCATAAAACAAAGTTTAAAAACACATTACAGATGGGTGAATAAAGAAACAACATATTCAGACCAATAGAATCAATTTTTAGTGGCTTGCAGGATAAGCAATACAAGCTGTACATATGTAAATTGGAATTTGACGTGGTCTGGCATTTATGTACACCCACCAAACTATTCTCACAACAAGTAAAGGGATATAATTTTCACCTCCGTTGATGTCATCATGCCCTTGCATAATCTCTGATTTATCTATTCCGGTCCCATGTTCCTGTAACCAGGCAAACACAAATCTATATAATGACACTAGAAATTAGTTTGCATTTTCCTAAAGATAAATGAAGGAGAGCATCCTTTTCCGTACATCTTTGCCATCAGTATGCTTCTATGGTGAATTGTCTCTTCAAAGCCTTTGCTTATTCTGCACCTGTTTATTTATTTATTTATTTTTGCAACTTTGTTTTCTAAGAACTAATTTGCAAAAATTCTTCCTATTCTTTTGATACAAACGCTTTCTCTGATAATTTTTTCTGCCAGTGGTTTCTCCCTGCTTGTGACTTATCTCTTCACTCTTTTCACAGGTATATTTTGAAGACCTTAGATTTTAATCACAATGAAAAGTAATTCATTTATTTTTGTGGAGGATGCTATTGGTGTCAAGTCTAGGAAATATTTCACTAAATTAAGGTCATGCAATATTTTTCTGCATTTTTTTAACTTGAAGTTTTATAGTTTGGGGGTTTATATTTAGGTCCATGATGAAGTTTGAATTCATTTGAATTAATTTGGGTTGAAAGTTCCTTTCTTTCCCCCCTACCTGCCTTTCCTCCCTCCCTCCCTTCTTCCCTCCCATCCTTCTTTTTATCTTACTTTTCTTCCCTTCCCTTTTCTTCTTCTTTCTAGTTTTTAGCATAGTCCTTTATTGTTCCAGCACCATTTGTGAAAACAACTTATTCTTTTTTTCTCTAAATTTTCTTTAAATATGTTTTTAAAATGTGTTTTCTGTATGTGCATGAATCTCTTTCTAGACTTTCCATTCTATCTCATTAATGTTTCTGTCTGTCTTTACACCAATACCACAAAGTGCTGATTACTGTGTCTTTAAAATATTGAAATCAGGTGAAGTTTCCTTGGGATCATGTTCAACCTGTAGATCAATTTGGGAAAATTTACATCTTTCCAAATGTTGAGTCTTTCAACCTATGAATGTAGTACATCTCTTTATTTACTTAGGTATTTGATTTCTGTCAGCTGAGTTTTTGTAATTTTCAGTGTATAGTTCCTTCACCACTTTTGTTTCTATGTTTATGTTTATTTGATATTTTCTCCTATTATTAATGGTATTGCTTTTTAAATTGCCATTTCTGATTTTCCAGCATGTAACATATAATTAATTTTGTGTCTGAGTCTTGCAATCTGGAAAAACTCACATTAATTCTAGAAGCATTTTTATTGATACCACCAGATTTTCTACATGGGTGGTCATGTTTTCTATAAATAAAGACAACTTTACTTCTTCCTTTTCTTGTGTTGTATTTCTCTTTTTTGTTTCGTGAGCTTGCTGCAATTCCAGTTGAATGTTGAATATAAATGGTGACAGTTATTTCTTGCTTTATTCCTGATCTCAGGGGAAGAACATTTTATTTACTACAATTGACTATGAGATAAGCTTCAAAGTTTTCTTAGATGGCTCTTATTAGGTTTAGAAATACCCTTGTATTTTCTGTTTGAAGAAAGATATATGGTTTCCTTTGGAATTTTTGTTCTGTTCCTAAATGAGGAATACAGATTTTCTCTAGCTATTTAGAGTACCATATGGTTTTCCTTTTTAAATTGCTATATAGTAAATTGGATTGAGTGACTCAAACACTAAACCAAATTTGTATTTCAGGAAGTACTCAATTGAGTAATGAGAAATCATTTTTATGTGTACTTTTGGACTTGATTTGGTAATATTTTGTTTATAATTTTTTATGAAAATTCATGAGATTTATAAACTTGTAATTTTCTTTTCTCATAATGTTGAATGATTCTAATGTCTTCAAATGAATTAGAAAGTCTTCCCGCTTCAATTATTTGGAAGAGTTAGTATACAATTAATGTTCTTAATTCTTTAAATGTTTGTAAAATTTCCATTAAAACCATATGGACTTAGAATTTCTTCCTGGAGAGGTTTTTAATAAATTAATTCAAACACACACACACATATCTGTGTGTGTATATTCTATATATATAAGAATCCTGTGTGTGTGTGAATACACAAGTATATATATAAGAATTTATATAAGAATACATATATATATATATATATACATACACACACACACACACACACACATATATATATATATATATGAGGGCACTGCCTGACACGTACACACACACACACATATATAACAATATAATAATTTAATTTATGAAATAATATAATATATAATATAATATAATAATATAATTTATGTATATCCAACAAGTTAGTTCCCTCCAAGGAATTTGGGGACCTATACATTACAATGCCCTGGTAACATGAAAAATGAGTGGGTCAAATATTACAAAACTCTGACATGCACATGTACTATGAATTTTATTTTTTCTAGGTATAATCTATTTCATATTGAATAAAAATAAGATGTAGACAACACTTCCCCTCCACCAAAAACTAATGTTTTCTATTTGTGATTATCCTTGACTAGTGAATTATTTCCGAGATACATGAAGGAGGTTGAGACTAACTATAAAGTGTTAATAATTCCTTGGAGGAGTTCACAGAACTCAGCAAATTCTAAGTGATTATTTCTCAATATCCAAGAGTATTGGTAGGAAATAAGTGTTATTAGCATTAATTTACAGAGGCAGAAACTAAAGCACACCCTAGTTAATCAGCTTTGAAAGGTCCAAAAGGTGAGTTTATAAACATGGAGATTCAGGGAGTAAGTGACTACTGAGTACAATTTCAATACCAATTTGTTCTTCCAATCCAGCATGCTTGAAACAAAAGAACATTCTTTTTTTTTTTTTTTTTAAATGCTGGAAGTAAACAATTTTCAAAAAACACATAAACATTTATTATTTAATTCTGTTTCTGAAACCACTTTTTCGAAATACCCTTATCTTACTCATCAAACTTTAGCATAAATATGGTTAATTAAATGGAATTAGAAATAGTTTTGAGTACAAAGTATAAAGTAAATAAAGTCATGACAGTGCTGTGTGAGCAAGACATGTGAGGGCAATAGCTAAAGTCTATTGAAGAGAAATTATACAAACACACAGAAATTATACATGTTGACTAAGCTGTAAGTTGCTGCCCTGAAAAGAGATTTTTGGTAAAATAAAGTCATTAAATTTTCAACTCTTAATTAATTTCTTCACTAGACAAATTAAATACCACCATGAGAACATGATGACTCTCTGAAGGAAAAAAAAAAAGTATGGAACAATAATATAAATAAAGTTTAAAAAATTATGCCAACCTAGTATAATGAGTTTATTGACTTTAGCTATAAAGTCAAAAAAAAGGATTATTGATACATAATTCTTTCTATGACTTTGCAAACTGGTCTCAATGGAGTAACCAATGGAGTAACTATTTCATAGCCCATTAACACAGAAGTTTGAAGGAAATAATCATCAAGTGTGTTATGTCATTTAAAAAAATTAAACAAATTATAAGGAATGGGGAATATAATTGTATTCAATAAAAAATTCCTCAAAAGAGTTTGAGCTTCTGATAATAGCAAGAAAATGTTATAATAGATCAGACTCCTGTAGATATTATGTATGAACTCTTGTCAAATTTATATATATATATACACACATATTTAATTTTATACATTATAAATATATAATTATGTAGAAGTATATATTAAATTGTATATATTATATGTGTGTGTATTTCTGCCCTCCAAGGAAATAGTGAAAGAACTGGGAGAAATATGTTTATATGTCTCTTACCCTGAAGTTCTTTCCTAAAATGATTTATTTTTTCTTTCTTTCTTTCTTTTTTCTTTCTTTTTTTTTTTTGCAGTTTTTTTGTGGCCAGGGCTGGGTTTGAACCCACCACCTCTGGCATGGCGCCCTACTCTCTGAGCCACAGGTGCCACCCTCCTAAAATGATTTCTAATGATCTCTGTCTCTGGTACGCCTGCCACTGTATAATCCTCTGCTCTTGAATGTGGGTTGGAGCTAATGATACTCTCTCCCAACAAACAGAGTGTGACAAAATAACAGGGTGATGGTTATAAGATTAAATTATTAATACAGAAAAGATTGGTTTTGATATTGCTTACTCTTTCTCAGAGCCCTACCTCTGGAGAAAGCTAGCTGCTTGTAAGTAACGTTATCTAGCGACCTTGTGGCAAGGCACTAACATCTTCAAGCAAATGCAGTGGGAATTTAAGATGGACAACATCCACCTGACTGAGTATGGGAGTCAGTCTTGTGAGGCCCTCCAACATCCGCATGAATGAACTTAGAAGCAGATTTTCACCAAGTCCAGCCTTGAGATGACTGCGCCCCTGCCCATCTCTAAATGGTGCCTTTGTGAGAGAGCCCAAACCACAGGAACCTAGTTGCATCTAGACTTCTGGTCCGCAGAAACTAGGGGATAATCTGTGCTGTTTTCAGCACCCAGATTTTGGAGAAATTTGTTATGCAGCAACTGATAACAAATGCAGACATGTAATCAGAAAGATAATTTTAATTATCTTTCAATACAGATTCCTCAAAGGGGGTTCCAGATTTCGGAAATTGTTGAGAAGTTTTTGACTGACTGTTCTACAGGTAGTAATTATAAACTCTGTTCAAAATATATGTTTTACTTAAAAAATCTATTAAATTTGGGGTGGAAATGATCTAAGTGGGCAGAAGATGGCAGTTTTTATCCTTGAAAGAAGAAACCCTTGGAATAAAGAGGAGATATGTATTTGTATGGCTCCTGCTTTAAGGGCTCTGTATGGGTCACATGGAAGACCAGGGCTAGACTCTATCAGAAATGTGCACCATGCCAGCATTACGTTTCAGAGGTTGTAGAGGAAGTCTGCCAGAACGACTGCAAATCAGGGGAGGAGGGATCCACAGAAGAGTAAGTTTCCAAATAAACCCTTCTCAAATTCATGGTTGATCCATAAACTGTGGATGGAAAGGACAGACTCACAGGAACCTAATGGAAAATAACAGCAGGAAACCAAAACCTGAGTGCAGATTTTAGTTGTTGAGCACAGAGAATGGAGTTTTGAATTCCTTAGAAGGTTCTGCTACACAACTTAAGTTTTCCTTTGAGTCCCAACAGAGTCATGCTTTGAGTAAATACTATATATAATGAGCATGGCTTTACCTTAACATTAGAGTAAACTAAGACATTTTATATTAACCAAATTTTAAAACAGCATTTTACTTGTTAAGGTAATTTTATCAGGTAACCAAGTACTGGATTAAAAATGCCACAAATGTTTTCCGGAGATAATAGACACCATATGCTATAGATAGCATCATGGAAAATTCTTAATATGGAATAGAAAATACAACATTTTCCATTTCTGAGATATTTCATTTATGGTGTAATGGTCTCCAATTCAAATAAGTTGCTGCGAAAGGCATTAATAATTCTTTTTTTATAGCTGAGTAGTACTCCATGATGTCCATATACATTTTCTTAATCCACTTATGGACTTAAACATGTTAACAAAACATTCTTCCCCCCCCTTAATATTTTGAAATCAAAAATTCAAAATTATTGCCAAGTTGGTAACTTAGTAATTACTAGAAATATGAAGACGAAGAGAAAATGTGATTGAAATAATGATCAAAATCAATCAGGAAAAGTGGACCTCGAGGTGATTCAGCAACTGGAATTAATAGGAAAAAAACTTTCAATTAGGAATATGTGAAATGGCATAAAAGTAAAAATGGCAGCCATGAGTGAACAGGTAAATCAATTAAGAATCTTTTTAAAAAATAGAATTTCTAGATTTCAGGAGTAAATAAGCAAATTGAGAAATAAACTGTATTTCTTTTTTATTTTTTTTTATTTTTTTAATAATTTTATTGAATCATAATTATGTACATTGGTGCAATCACAGGGCACGATTCATATACATTCAGAAATATTTTGATCATACTGTTACAGATATAATTGAGAAATAAACTGTATTTCTTTAACAATAGACTAGATAAGGAAGAAGAAAGGGTCAAACAAACTAAAGACAGAAAACAGAAATTATCTATTCTTAGATATTGAAAAATAACTGAAAGATGAAAATGTAATATTTATTAATCAGGAATCTTTGGGAAAATAGTCTAGCAGGCATGACTCTGGAGAAACTAAGAGGAGTTCTAGAACAAGCAGAATAAATATTTAAAACAGTGATGATCAAAAATAATACCAAATAGTGTAAAAAAATTAACTTACTCTTTGAAGCATCTCAAGGTCAAGAAGGTAAATATAAAGAAAACTAAACATGGGTGCATCATAATCAAGCTGATGAAAATAAGAATAAAGAAAAATTTAAATGGCCACAGGGTGTGGGACACACACTGTCAACTCATAATTCTATACCCTGAAAAATATTCTGTAAAAAAAGACAAAATGTATTCTTCAAATTAATTTCTTAAGGGCTAGAAAGCTGCATTAATTAAAGCAGACTTGTATAAGCAGAGATTTTAGAATAAAAAATATATAACAATGAGTTGAGAAATAGAGCAGCACATACCTTATCATTTGATTTTCTACAACACTGTCGCAGTAAGTCACCAGGGAAACAATAATCTTTTCAATAAATACTTGTGGAACATCTGGGTACTCAAAACATAAGGGAACTTCAACTCTTATGTACCATCACATAGAAAAATTACGTTGAAATGGTTAGAAACCGTAGTGTAAGTGTTAAAACTATAAATTACTAGATGAAAGCAGAGGTTGAAGTCTTATAATTGGCAAATTGAATTAGTTAAACATAAAGTACTCACCCTTAATGAAACAAGCAGATTAATTTAACTGTAACGAAATGTAAAACTTCTGATCTTTAAAAGACATTGTTACATAAATGGAAGGACAAGCCAGATAGTGAAAGAAAATATTTTCAATACATGAATCTATTAAGTGATTTATTAGTAGAAAATGTTATTGTTATTTACAATTTAATACATCTGCAGCTCGATTTTTTTAAATGCAAAAGATTTGAAAAGGTAATTTTTCACAATTGTATAGTCGGCCAGTAAGAACTAAGCAACCAAAGAAACATTCAAGTATGTCATTAGTCATTGGGAAAATTCCCGTTAAACCTACTACGGGAGGACACACTGCTGGAATAGCTAAAATGAAAAAGATGAACAATATCAAATTTAAATGATAGACAAGAAAGATGAGCAGCAAGTAGAAATCTTTCACATTTTGATGGAAATGCAAAATGGTACCACCACTTTGGAAAGAGTGTTGATTTTGTGTAACATCAAAAGTACACTTACCATAAGACAGAGTAATCAATTCCTATTCCAGGAGGGAAAGCATATGTCCACACGGAGATCTGCGTGGTGATTTTTAAAGCAATTTTATTTGTAAAAGTTCAAAATGAGAAATAAACCGTGTGTCCAGAACATAGATCGATTACATATAAAAAGATGAAAATAATAATCCTCATCACTGCCGGTGGGTAAATGAATGGGTCAAATTGCAAAGAAGCAAGAGGAAATATGTGTGGATTAAATGCTCCTTCTCTTGCATTGGTCTGGTAGGAACGTTACTGATTATTTGTTACAACTTGTTGAATTTTATTTTCTAAGTGAGTGACTTATACCATATGTAAATTATGTTGCCATAAACTTGATTTTTAAAATGGGGACCTTTCAATTCATCAAATGAGCCTGTGATTGAAGTAATTTGAGATTACTTAAAATAATTCAGGGGTAATAAACTAGCTCAGAAAAGAGATTTGAGTATTTACTTGCGTTTAAAAAATTTGAATGATAACTCAGGGAAATTAAACACTCTTGCTGTTTAGCGCCATATGAATAAACTAAAACCAGTAAGCGGCAGTTGCAGAGAGACATTTTATTTATGTGCAAGGAAAATGTCTCCCCCCAAACAAAACAGCTTATTCTATAAGTTAGCAAGCACCTCATCTTTTACTCAAGGATTCGCCTAATTTGAGATTAATAAATTATTTGTTATTATTATTATTATTTTATTAAATCATAATTGTGTACATTAGTGCAATCATGGGGCACAATGTGCTGACTTCATATGCAATCTGAAACATTTTCATAAAACTATTTAACATAGCCTTCATGGCCTTTTAATCACCATATGAAGACATTTATATTCTGCATTTAGTAAGTTTCACTTGTACCCTTCTAAGATGCACCATAGGTGTGATCCCATTCGTACCACTATAAATTAGAATTACATTAGTTTCATAAGAAGGAATGATTCTCTATTTTCAAACAATAAATGTAATTATTTTCAACTATTAGGTGGATTATAAATTCCCCTGTGCAGAACAATTTATTTGCTTATCTGAAATGTAGTCATTATAGTTTTTAAACATTAATGAATTAATGTATTTACATTCCAAATATAATTAAAGATGTTTAGTTGTGTATATCATTTTGCCTCTTAAATTTTGATACATAGCGATGGAATCATGATATTCCAGACCCAGACCCTGCATTTCCATCTAAGTTAGAACAAAAACTTCTCATCCTCATTATGATGTTTTGCTCTTCAGATTTAGGAGACAAACAGCACAAACTGATCTTTGCTCAGCAAATAAGAAAAGTTTATTTGTGAACAGCTGCTACATGGCACTGATTAAAATAGGATTACAAAATTGATTAGAAAATCTGTCTAATAAAAAGTTTTCTAACAAGAAAAATACATTCAAAAGAAAACAAAAAAGTGCCAAAGAAACAGCAGAAATAGAGTTATTTTTATTGAAAATGCAATAAAATACATAGAATTTAAATGAGAAAAACTTGCTACTTATTTTAATTTCTATCAATATTTCGAACTTTCAAATTCTGAGAATGCTAATTTTTAAAAATTAATCGAATGCATGTCATTGGTTGTGAAAATGTTTGTATTTGAGTCCCATAAATAACATGGTGTTTCAGTAACAGTCTTCAAGGAGCTTGATTGGACAACAAAGAATGAAAAGGTATATTTGAGCTACCAAAAGAAGAGGCAGGAAAACAAAGTTTATAACAAAATCAAAAGACAGCACTTGAAGACTCAAAAACTTTTTTTTTTTTTGAGACAGAGCCTCAAGCTGTCACCCTGGATAGAGTGATATGGCATCACAGCTCACAGCAACCTCCAATTCCTGGGCTCAAGAGAGTATCCTGCCTCCGCCTCCCAAGTAGCTGGAACCACAGGCACTGGCCACAATGCCTGGCCATTTTTTGGTTGCAGCCGTAATTGTTGTTTGGCAAGCCGGGCTGGATTCGAACTCGCCAGCTCAGGGGTACGTGGCTAGCGCCTTAGCCCTTTGAGCCACAGGGGCTGAGCCAAGACTCAAAAGCTTAAAGTGGCAATTGGTCATGTCTGCAAAGAAATGGATTAATGAAGACCAATGTGTTGAAGACGCAGAAAGGGTTGAGTATTCTGAAGATGAAAGTCATGGAGATGGGACGAGAGCAGACAAGGAAAGAGCAGGGAGTGAATAATAATGCGTGGAGAGGAAGCATGAGTATCACTGAGGTGGTTCATACATATAGAGAAAAACCCAAAGTGCATTAAACCATTTAATAGCTTGCTCTAAATTTTGGAATAAGAGCCATTACTGTGGCATGTTGTTACATAAAACTACATGCTCCAGAAAAGACATCCACAGCCTTCAGTAGTCGTCCTTGGGGATGTCTTTATCAATTTAGAATTCTCTCATGTGAACTAGATCAAATATTAAGTATGTCTCAGAGGAGTGACAAATCTTGTATTCCTCAGAATACTACAATAAAATTTAGCCATTCACAGACATTAATTAATCACTGCATCTGTGAAATATGAAACCAAACTTGGAAAATACCAATTTAGATGACTAGATGATTATCTCAAAATTAAAAAGAAATAGTATTAAAAAAGTAAAGGTAATTGCTGAATTGAAGGAAGGAAATTTTGGTAAGTCAATCTTTTATATTTTTAGTAGCTAGAATAAGAAACATGTAACAGGGATTATATCTTCATTCACATTTGTGAAATAAGCAAACGAGCATATTGACTGGTAGTAAACAGCAACTAAATTTATACAAAGGAAATAGAAACAAATTAGTCACATATAGATTACGCATTAAAATAATTAGAAATGGGGATTTAGCTGAAATAAGACAGTAGATAGATAAAAATTTTTATTTTAAAATTTGGAATTTTCAATTAAAAAATATGAAGTCATGTATCTTATTTACTTGAGACCAAAAGGAACAAATTAAATTTTGAAAAACATGCATAGTTGCATACTAGAACCTCATTAGGGTGAAGTTTTCTAAATGGGAAATAATTTCAGTTGATAAACAGAGAAGATTAATTACTGAAATTAAACTACATAGACTTTGGATTACTTGTCATTTTATTTTTGCAAATTATCAGTAAATCAAGCAATGTTAATTGATCAATAATGAGTTTTCCTGGAGCATAAGAGGCAATAAAAATGACACAAAAGAAGGAAAATATGCAATTCATTTAATCAAAACCTCAGTTGGTGGGTAATATATTTATTATCTCTAAATTTTATCATACAGATAAGAATCTGAGCTGTATTTTAATTAAGAAATAATATTTTTTGAAAATCAAAATATTAATCTATTAATTTAAATAATATCAATATTGTCTTCATTTTGTCTAATCATGCCTGTTCAATAATTTTAGAGGAAAAATTTGGACATAAAACCTAATTTGGTGGATTGGATTTTTCATTAGAATTGGCTAACTTCTTAAAATCATTTAGACCTGCATAAAATCATTTACATTTACAAAACTGCAGGGAGATGTCCAAGTGAAACTCTAGCCATTAATTTATGCTTTAAAATACGTTAAACAAAGCTATAAGGCCTAGGGAAGAAGAGGCGTTCCTGTAGTATTTCTAATAGAATGTTTTAATGTCTGCATAGACTGTTGTAAAAAGTAACTTTGATTATTTTTAATTTCCGTATGTACACTAGTTATTATACACACACACTCATATATACAATTTTTTAAAACATTTCATGAGTTAAAGGAAGCCCATAATGGAAAGTTTGGCCTTCCAACTAAGCTACCTCATTAGAAGGATCAAGGTCTGGGATGTCTACTTTTCATTCTTTGACATATCTCCATACTATCTTACGTAGAAGTTGTACCAGTTTGCAGTCCCACCAGCAGTGTAGAAGAGTTTCTCTCTCTCCCTCTTTCATGCCAGCTTCTGTTGTTGGGACTTTTGATGAAAGTCACTGTCACTGGAGTTAGGTGATATTGCATTGTGATCCTGATCTGCACTGCCCTGATGATTAGAGATGCTGAGCATTTTCTCACACATTTATTGACCATTTCTCTGTTTTCCTCTCAAAAGCATCCATTCTTGTCTTTTGCTCACTCCTTAATTTTTTGTTTGTTTTCTGCTTGCTGATTTGCTTGAGTTCTTTATAGATTCTGGCCCTTGATCGGATTATAGTGTGCAATATACGAGGGCTGTACAGAAAAACTTAACCATTGTTAATATTATTTTTCATCTTACATGGCTGGATAATTTCCTTACAGCCCTTGTGTGTACTTACAATGAATTCCTTCCCCAAATTTAATGTCAGTATCAAAAATAGGTAAGAAAGACATGATTTCTTGGAAGTCTTAAATTTGTCACATCAAATTTAATGTGATTTGTTATTTTATTTTATTTTTTTGAGACAGATTCTCAAGCTGTCACCCTGGAGAGAGTGCCGTGGCATCACAGCTCACTATTTTGTTACAGCAATAGAAAGAAGACTATTGTTCTTACTATAATTTTGATCACTTCAGTTTAAAATGCATAGGCCTCCAATTCCTGGGCCCAAGCGAGTCTCCTGCCTCTGCCTTCCAAGTAGCTGGGACTACAGGTGCTGGCCACAACACCCGGCCATTTTTTGGTTGCAGCTGTCGTTGTTTGGTGGGCCCAGGCAGGATTTGAACCCTCCACCTCAGGTGTACGTGGCTGGCACCTTAGCCAGTTGAGCCACAGGCGCCAAGCCTAGAATTGTTTTAAATAAAAAGTATCATTCATAAATTTAATTTCACCATTTTTAAACACTCCTCAGTATAATTTACCTTTCTCTTCCTTTCATGAGAATGAAATACTCTTCTGATTTCAGATATGTTCTTCAATAGTGTTCTCTAAATGAATATTCAGTCTATAAATAAGGTTAAATTCCAAAAACATTGTTATAAATCTAGAAACAAACTTTAATCTCATCATGGGTTATTTTTTAATTAACAACAAAAACTCAAAAATTCTTCTTTCTGCATAGTTTTTAAGTTCAGAATAATTTTCCAGACTCAGTTATTAAGAAATCCACTTTTATGATTTTCAGGCCTCATCACTTCATTCATAAATTTACTATGAAGCAGACATACATTATTTTTCTAAACATGCAAAACACTACTTATTTTAGTGATGGTATTTTGTTACAGCAATAGAAAGAAGACTATTGTTCTTACTATAATTTTGATCACTTCAGTTTAAAATGCATAGGCCATTATTTCAATATTGTCTCATGGTTTTCTCTTCCCCTCTGAGAGAGGTTTTTCTTGTATTTTCCTTTGCATGGCGTTTCTCTGCACAGGTTAGGTGTGCCCTTCACCAATATCCGTGTAAGCCATTTAGATAGAAGGAAAAGATCATTGTTCTACACCTCAAGTGAAGAAATGGAAACACTTTTCCACCTACCTGAAGCAACAAAAGTTCATTAAAAAAAAATAGCATGAAGAATTGTGTGTGTATATACTATAATTGTATGTATATATATATATATATATATATGAGAGAGAGAGAGACTATATTTATTATATAAATACTTTCTCAACCATCGTGCTGCTTAGAGCTTGTGAATATTCTCTAACCTTCCTTCTTTTTCTTTGGCCATTAGCTGCCAGCACTGTCTATTTAGTCTCTTTGGTCTGGGATGCCCAAGCTCAGGTGTGAATAGAACAAATTCTGGCCTCCTGGGAGACAGAGATGAGTAACCAAGGCCGGAGGAAGGGCAAGTTGGAAAGTTGAAAATAAAAGTAAACATAACACATGACTTTGCTCCCTTTCCTCCCTCAGGAGGCCTCTAATGTCTAGTCATTTTTTTTAGCTGCCTCAGCCCTGATTCTATTTCTTCTACTCCCTAATGATCATGTTTCTCACCCCAAATCTCCCCTGTGGCTCCAGTTTCTGACATGAAAGATTCAGAATCAGGAGGAGCCTATATCTAGACATGTCTTTGAAGTATTGTTTTAGTTTTATCTAAATCTTGTATTCAGGGAGAAATGATATATTGTTAGTATCTGTATGCCGAGGACGTGTGGCTGGGATTTGGCAAACGCCGGTCATCTGGCATGTTACATCTGATTTAGTTTATTGCTTTATTATAGAGCACATTACTTCAGATTTTCACAATATTTGTTTAATATACAATTTGAATTTCAAATACAACTTCCATGAGATCTGGACCCACATCTAAGAGTTATTTTAAACTAGCTAAAGGTCTACCATAATAGTCATTCAAACAGATTTTCATGAAAGAAGGATAATTTGGAGACATAACCAATTCTATTTTATTGCAGTTTTTTTTGGCTGGGGCTAGGTTTGAACCCACCACCTCTGGTATATGGGGCCTGCGCCCTACTCCTTGAGCCACAGGCACCATCCCCCAATTCTATTTTATTTGCACTTTTCCCAGTTTCCACACCTCCCCACAACTATCTACATACATGTATATAGACACCACAGCTACCACTTGCTAAGTAGTGTTTCCTCTCTCTGCCTTCTCCAGAATCTTCCTCAAGCATAGGGAAAAGTACTCATCAGCCCTGAGACCTGTGTAGTGGCAGAATTAGAGTTCAGATGGACACAAAGACCAGCAGTGGAACTTTCGGGACGTGAGGAACCAATCGGAGTTTGCTCATTCCTTCTCCATTTTTCCAGGGTACTTTCTTTGTTACTCTGAGACAGTCCTCCTGTTCCTTCTGGTTCCTATGCTGACACCTGGCCATGTCATTTAAGTTCCCCCTTTAGACGTTGCCATGTTAGCTTCTGGCAGTGAACCTACTCCATTATGACTTGCTACAGAACAGAAGTGCATTGTAGCTCTGTGGTCCCAACCCTGCACTGCATCCCAAGAGATCCAGTCTGTGGTCTGTTAGGTATGAGGCTGCACAATGGGAGGTGAGCAGTGGGCAAGCCAGCGAAGCTTCATCTGTACTTACAGCCACTCTGTGTCGTGCACTGATTCTGTATTATGGTGTGTTGTGTAATTGTTTCATTATGTCTTACAATGTAATAATAACACAAATAAAGTGGCTGGTAAATGTAATGTGCTAGAATCATTCTAAAGCCATTTCCTCCACACTCCATCTGTGAAAACATTGTCGTTCATGAAATCGGTCCCTGGCACCAAAAGGTTGGTGATCATAGCTATAGATTGTATCCCAAAAGTAAAGGAAGTACATAGCATATCACAATCACTTAAGCATATTTATATTTAAGAATCTTAAGGGAAAGGGAATATTAAAGGGTTCCTTTCATGCCTTCATAAAATTTTGTAGTCATTGGTTTTTTAGAGGGGAGTAGGAAGACAATCATGATCCCACCTTGAAAAGAAAAAAAAGCTAGAGGTCGGTGGCTTGATCTAATATTTCCTGGCCCATTTTTACACCATAGCTGACCACTAAAAGGGGTGCAATAGACCAGAAGTCTAATCACCTCCCTCAATATTTACCCTACAGCAGTATATCACAAATCTGGAACTCATGGCCAGCTAAATGTATTACCAGAATTCATGGCCAGCTAAATGTATTACCTGTCTTTTAAATTTTCTTAATCTCAGATAATTCAGCTACACTTAAATGTCTTAACTTCTGGCCATCATTGCCTTGTTAGAGTCAGTTTTTACTGTAATATCAAGTGTAATGATAACAAAAGAAGTACATAAAGATACTGTTGAAGTGTATTGCATGGGGTCCAACACTGGCTGAGTTCATATTACACATAGTTAGTTGTATTTTGAGATGAATTAAATTTATGGTGTTACTTGGGAGGCAATCATTTTTATATAATATTTTTTTCTGTGAGAGAATATATTGTGAATCCCAAACTACTGATACATAAATATCAATTTTGGAATTATTTTACTCTTACATGTTCAAACTAGACACAAACTTGCAAGATATGATGTTTTGTTTAAATAATGTTTCCCAACACCACGAAAACTCAAGATTCTGTCATTGGCCAGATTTAGTTGACCAAGATACATATGTCGTTTCTATGCTGGAACTCTTATATTTGCTTTTTAAATGTTAATATTGGCTATATTCAATGATTTTAACTTTTTGGAAATAACTAAAAACTAATGGCAGAGTAATTTGAGGAAGATCGGCTAATGTGATATGGTGCTGTTAGCAAACCCCATTCGTTGGCACCATTGCTCGTTTCTGTTACTTCCTGTATTGCTCAACCAGGAAAGTTTCACTTAACAACTCTGGCAATGGGGATTCACCAGGGTATTTTCTGGACGGTAGCAGCTGCTGTGGCAGCTATAGTTGTTGTCGGCTCATGAATCTTTCCAGCACTGCAGATACACAGAACTGATCCTGTAAGGCCATCGCAGAGAGCTCAGATGCTTCTCCAGCTTTGGCTGAGTCTGAGCCTCTGCAAGACGATGTAGGAAGGTGTCTGTACCCTTCTGGAGTCCTTCTTCCTTTCTATTTAAAAACATGTGCCAGAATAGATTGTAAATATATGAGAGCCTTTATTGTAGTGACAAATAGACCTCAAGCGAGGAATACGAATTGAGAATAATTGAGAATTAAATTGAAATGTCCTATCTGTTCTAAGTTTCTCTTTTGTGTCATACTAGTTGACGGCTTAATAGACATTACTCTCAAAGAATGTTTCTCTAGCCTCTCTATCCCCATATGTTTGTGTTCAGTCTTTCCTCTTTCAAGCTCCCATTTCATTCTAATGCAAAGAAACTCTTTCAGACAGAGCACTCGTTTTTATCTGAGACAACAGAAGCCAATTTTATATAAAGATATGACTCATAGTAGTGTGGCTTTGTCATCATAACTTTCAGAAGTTGTACTCCCTGTGATTACTATTGAAGAAACATTTCTTTCTACTTAGAACTAGAAGGAAATTACATTATTAATATAAATATACAGTCGACTTTCTGTTAAAAAATATTGGTGAATAAATGGCACGAGTTCACTATTAGCAATAAACAATATTTACTAAAAGATTAGTCAAAACATGGTCGAAATTAATTTGATGCATTTACTTAAGATAAATATAGTTTATGGATATGGATATACTTATTGTTATAACCATAGCATCTACAAGTATAATAATTGTAGTAAAAAACTGTTTCATTATGAGCAAAAGCATCACATTTGCTGTTTAATTGAGAAGAGTGAAATGTTGCTTTCTGTTAATCTGTTCCAGGCCCACTGTCCTAAACCTCAGTGCCTATTCTGGTTAATGGAAGGCACTAAATAAAAATCTATTGTATAAACATTGAATGAACATTGATTTGTCACTGTGCCAACCTTTACGAGTGGCCAAGCAGATACTACCTAGGTGACTAAACCTCATGTACTTCATGGTTTTCTTTCCCTGTCCCTCCCTTCCACTAATATTATCATAATTCTCCTTGTGTCTAAACAACTGTAACACCCCCATGCTAAGTGCCTCCATCTTTGATCCACACACATCAGAGCCAAAACACAAAGCTGCACATTAACTTATCTACTTCTCTGTTGTTACCTCCCTCAAATCTCTTCTCCCCATTTCTCAAAGTGCCCATTTGTTTCTCCATTCAGTAAGTTCCAATCTATATTTGTTTGAAGTTACAATATGTTAGAGCAAGGCCTCTCATTAGCAGTTAAGGTGGTCTTTGTAGTCAATCTTTGCGGTTGATACATCATTTTCTCTATGATGCTTTTTACCTCATCTCTTAGACATGACAAAAATAGATATATATTTTCCAATGTCTCAGAAACAAGAAGACGAAAAATAGCAAAAGCCCTTTGATTTCTCAATTGTGCACAAAATGATCAGAATTTTGAACTCTGACTTCCTACTAAAGGACAGTGTGACTGATCATACCTCACCCATTTCTGCCACCCCTCATGAGTAGCCAAGAAGAGACACAAAATGTTCACTCTGAAAAGTGAAGAGGAGGAGCTCCTCACAGAACAGAAGACGTGAGACCCGGTGGCTTTGTGGTTACTGTGTAGTTGGAAAGGGTAGATGCCTGTCTCAATCCATGTTCACCGTCATAACGATATGCCATGGATGTATCAACAAGGGAAATTCCATTCCTTACCATTCTAGAGGCTGAGAAGTCCAAGATAAGGTGCCAGCAGACTTGGTGTGTGGTCACAGTCCACTTTTTCATTCACAGGCTACTTCCTTTTCCCTTAATTTCACCTGGGGGAAAGGGCATGCAAGCTCTCTGGGGTCTCTTTTCTAAAGACAACAATTTCATTCTAAGGACTCTGCTCTTATACCCTCCTCACCCTTCAAATGTTATACTTCCAAATACCATCAATTAGGATTTCAACATATGAACTTGTGGAGGACACAAACATTCAGTCTATAGCAATAGAAGAAGCAGATTTTTTCCAATTCTTACTAAATTCATTTTAGTATATACTATTATCCTTAATGAGTGTAATAATCTGCACACCTAGAACTCTAATGTTAAAAAAATCAAGAGTCACACACACACGTGCATATTTACATGTATACATATATTCGTGTGTTTATACACACATATGCATATAATTTTGTAGATTTGGTTATTTACATTATTAATATCAGCATATTAACATGTTATTGTTATTAAACATGATATTTTCTGTGACAGATACTATAAATAATACAATAGTCATAATATATTTCATATAATCCAGAACAATGATTTTCATGTGACAACAGTATGTTAAACACTTCAAATTCCTTATCTCAATCTTTTGATACGGGCAGGTAGGTCATTTTTAGAAATTATTGAAGTGCTATGAACCTTCGAAAGGGGAACCATTACCAACCCCAAGGTTGAGGAAGCAAGGAGAGATTTCAACTATTAGAACCCAGAAAAAGAGCTGGAAACTCAGTAGAGGGAGCAGTTGATAAACAGTGTCCCTTGACAAAGGAACATAACCTACATACACTTGAGTGTGACAGGGAGGGATTGCAGAAATAATTACCCTCACCTCACTGTCCCCCTTACCCTTTGTAGACAGCACCAGAATGAAGGCCAGAGACCAGCACCTTGTCCCAGCACACTTGGTTTGTTTGCTCCTGTTCCTTCTGGTGCAGTTCCTTTCTGCTTAGGTTCCCTGACAGGGCAATCACCGTCCAACCTGAGAACCTCTGCCCTCGCTCCTTCTTGTCAACATTCTGCTCTTCTCCCAGACATTCCACTACTAAATACTGTGAAGTCAATTTATTCTCTATACAAAACATTCGTTACTCAGTGAGAACTTCTCTGATTGCTCTGTCCAGCGTAACATTTCCAGACACTGGACACCTTTTTCTGTTTCTTTTTCTTCACATCATTTGTATTTTAGGAAATGACTGCTTAATTGTTGTTTAATATCTGTCTCCATCACAATAATCAACATAAGGGCAAAGATATTCTTCATGACTTTGTCTCCAGGGATTGGAGAATATCAGTTGTGTAGCAGATGAGACGAATGACATTTTTTGAATAAAAGTTGTAGTGCAGACTCCCCTCCAATATTTGCTTCTGTTCTAGAAAAGCTGTTATATAACATCATTTATAAGGTCAGATCTTTCTAGGAAACAAACTTTATCATTTTAGTCTGCTCCAAAGAATTGCAATTTTCTATTTTTTAGAATGTGGACAATTTGTTTATTCAGAAGGTTTTATTGTGCCTTTCTCTATATAGTAAATTTACTCAAAAGATTTTTAATTATATTATCATGACATTCATGTACTAAGACTTTCAGGATTTTTCTCACATTTTGGTCTCATGATGAAGTGAAGTACCCTGCATTGTCTTTTATTTTCTCTCCTTCAGATGTGTGAGAGATATTTGAGTGTCCACTATATTCCAAACACTGTGGTAAGTTCTGGGTGTACAGCATTGAACAAGACAGAGATGGCCTTGGGTATCAAAGAGCTTAGTGTCTAGTGAGAAATTTAAAAAAGAAAATAAGTTAGTACAACATATAGCTATAGATAAGTATACATTTACCCATTCCACGTATATATGTTGTTATATGGTTAAAACTATTTGACTAGAGAAGACCTGGTTTCTTCATTGTATAGAATGACGTAAACATTTATTTTACTTTGGGTGGTGTATGTTTCTATTAAAGAGAAAAATGCAATGTGTTGGTAAAAGGCTGATTATAAAATCTTTGGAGAGGATTTATGAGAAAATTTCCCCCTCTTTGAGAGAAGTGATTACCCTTAAAGATTGGATTAAAAGGGTGGCACCTGTGGCTCAAGGGAGTGGGGCCACCAGCCCCATATGCCGGAGGTAGTGGGTTCAAACCCAGCCCCGGCCAAAAAATGCAAAAAAAAAAAAAAAAAAATAGATTGGATTAAAAAAATAGGGGTAGTGATTTCCTAGTACTAAGAAAGGAAGATTCCAGACTAGTCATAACTTGAATTTGCAGTGTATTGAGGGTGGTGGTGTATATGGAAACTATGAAAGCTGACCTATATAGGGTTCAATATTTTGGGGTCAAGCTTGCCAGGGAAGAGTCTTGTTTCTGAATTTGACACTGGGAAGCATCTTTCCCCAGATGACTTCCATGAAGGCCAATTAGCTTCACCTGTTCCAGCTGAAGGGGAGGAGTTCACCTGTGCAACTGGTCTGCGCTTCCCATCAGCACAGCGTTGCTTCACTACCTTGTGGACCAATCCTTTCATGCTCAGTGCTAAGTATTTAAGAAACAATAACGCCTAAAATGATTTCTCCTGTCTCATATCTAAGGCGTCATGGAGGAGAATTGCTTTAATCGGGAAGGCCCAGACCAGGCTGGCTAGAGGCCTGCCCACCGAGAAACACAGAAGAATTTCTGCTCAGTTCCTAAACTATCAGATGCTGCAGGGGATTCTACATTGCTGTGAATGTCTATGACCTCATTCTGCTTCAGAATTCTGTCTCCAGTTTTCCATATCCAAATTACACCCACGCTTCTGACAACTCCACCCAGTCAGTTCAGTAAATAAAACTCTTTGGAGCTGGATTCCTGCTTGGATACATATACACATACAACTGGGAAGCCCATGGAGGCCTACTGGGCTGCAGAGTGGGCCTTTGGAAAGAGAGCAACTGGCTTTGTCAGCTTGAAACCTCCTGTAGGCAAGTGGAAAATATAATGACACAAGGATTTAGGCAGTGTGCATACATGGGATAATATAGTTTTGCTCTAAAATGTTTATAGAGACTTGGATTTTAGGTGACTTTATTCTTCTCTAACAAAGGAAGCTCACTCAAATTCTTGCTGTATGATAATTATAGAACATTCAAAAGAATTTTTTAACATGTTCTGCATAGTAAAATAATTTATTGAGTGTTAGATTTTGTTTTGTTCTTGATTCCTTCATCAGATACAAGATTTTGTGTTCCCTGCTCTGGGAATACCACAAACAAAAGTTGCAAGCCACTTGCTTTTTTCTGAGTAGCTTCAGTTGTTAGAGAGATTTGTGTAAGTGAAGGTGGGGAAGCAGCCCTGACAGTGGAGAGCTGAGCTAATGGAAGTGTCCTGTCCTCAGATTCCTAATAAGGTCCCAGGAACATGAGTGAAAACATCAGGATTTTGTAACCTTGGGACCAGGGTCCCTTCCCAGGAACTGTTTCCCATGCCTAAGAATTCACAGTATCCGCAGACCAGGTGGAATTTGAGAACTCACAAAGACCAGACTACACAATTTTTTTTCTTTTTTTGTTCTTTAATGAATTGATGGCTGGAAAGACTTTCCTGCATAGTCTATTCAGGTTACAATCTGTGCTATCACGTGACAGTGAGAGGGGTGGCGGGAAGCTAGAACAGTAATGCAGAATAAACTTGCCATCATGTTGCTGGAGTTGTGTCTTGGAATCATTTTTAATTTGCATTAAAGGAAAATATAAAGCGATATTTCTTCCTCATCTGATTTTAGAGCTCAAGCTTTTGTGTATATTGCTTGCTTCTTTCTACCTCAAAACTTGTCATCGCTCTTCTGGTTCTTATCTTTTTACTTAAGTACTATGTAGTCTTTGTTCAAAAGTCACCTTCTCAAGGAAGATTTTCATGATCCTCCTTTCCAGACTCAGGTCCCCTCATTGCAATAACTATTGGCCTTTTGTATTTCTTCTTTATGTCATTAATCATAATTTTACATTACTAATTATTAATGTTATGAATACTTTAATGTTTGTCTCACATCCCCCCGACGGACCCACCATCCACTAGTGAGGTTCTGAGGAGGGGGCGCTGGGATGAAATAACACACACAGACACACAGGGTAATGGACTCAGTCAGACTGAGACTGAGACTTTATTTTCACCTTATTTTGACAACACTTTATCTTTCTTCCAGACTTTTACACTCTCACAGGGAAGAAGGTCATTTAAGATTCTCTTTGGCATTCTCTTACTCCTTGGGAACTGCTGTGCTGTTTACCTTAAAAACGCCATGCTGTTTATCTCTAGTTCTGAGCATCTGGACTTCTTACTCCCCATTCTGGCTCCTGCCAGTTTCATCTTAGAAAAAGTCAGACCTTGGCCATAGCTAGTGCAAAAGCGGTTTCTCACGCAGGGGAAGTCCCCCGTGGGTTCCCACATCTCACGGCTTCCCACACCCCCCCCACAACAAGAATATGAATTCTAGAATATGAAACTCCATCTCTATTGGTTATTGCTCTCTCTCCAAACACGTAGCATGAGTGATATCATTGTATACAGCACACACTTAATACATGTATGGAGTGAATGAATGAAAGAATAAATACAGGAGTGAATGGCTTAATGTAAACTTGGTGATAAATAAATTAGCCTGAAGTCATGTGCAAATGATGCCATGTGGACATAGGAAAAAGAAATATCAAAGACATATTGTAACATCCTCCGAAAATACAGGGACAGAACTGAACACCTACCAATTTTCCACCAGAGATTCTTGAAAGAGATGCATCTTTCATAGGTACTACAGTCTTCAAGCCTAACAGTCCCTGAATCTCCAAACTCTACCTATCACATACACACACACGAACAGCACACAAGCTCACATATATACCCATAAATACACACCAATGCCACCACCATCTTAGAGTGTGAAGGATGACAGTCCCCTAAAGAACAGAAAGAAGACCTTAAAAGGAGCCTCTGTCACTAGGTAATGATAACATTACTTGTGGGACCCTTTTTAAAATTTTCATCTTTTCTACCTCATTGTAAGGTAGTGATGGTATTTCATAAGAACTATGCTAACTAATGTGTATTCTATGCTTATTTTATTCACTGTTAACTCTCCACTGGCTAGTACGTAAATGGCATCGATAAACAAATAAATAGAAATTAAATACATTTGTGAATAAATGAAGTGATATACTAATACAGCAGGTTGGGAAATTTAACGTCAGTAGGGCCAACAAACAAAAGGAAATATGTATATTTTAAGAGCAATTTAAGAGACAGATGCCCTTAACAAAAGCACCAATTGATAGCAAGCAAATTGATAATTTTATATGAGAGAGAAATATAATTTTTCTTGGCTGATGTATTACTAATTTGGAAGAACACATAGTCCCAAATCATTTTTGTGTTCTGAAAATTAGCATGTGTCTACCACTGGAAGACAGTTAATATTTTTAATATTAATTTTTAATATTTTTGTTGACTCAAGATTGAATTCAATGTATCAAGGGATGGTACAACTTACTCCTTTTGGAGTCAGGCTTGACCAAATCGTGAAATACCTTTTTGCCAGCCAACCTGAAAATCCTGACATTGTATTTCCCTTTCGTCTTTGCTCTCCAGTGCAGTTTTTAGCCTCCACTCTCCCTCATGCCTTTAAAGTGCCTCGCATATGTACACCCAGTGCCAAGACATTGATGTTGCCATGGCAACTCCTAAACTCCAGATTTAGTGCTCAATCTTGCCTTCAGAAAGTGCTTTCTCTTCACCCTAGATCACTGACATTCAAACAGCCCCACTCCAATTTCAAAGAAAAACAGAAAAAGGGTAACCCGTAAATCGGACTAACCCCCGTGAATCAGGAAAACCAGACAAAATAATTGAAATTGCTAACAATACAGAGTTTTTTTCACTAAGCATTGCTTAGAAATCGTTCCAAAGTTGTTCTCTGACATCTGACAACTTGTGATGGATTATTTTTTCCTGGCACTAAGGTATGTATGCATATTTGTGTTCGTGTGAGTGTCTGTGTGTTTGCCTGTGTGTGAATTAAAGAACCCGAGGACATACAGACACTGAGGCTAATTTCTAACAGGAGGAAGGAAACTCAAGGTTTCACAAGGAGAGAATAAATCTCTCAGGGAATTAGCAACGCGGAACCTTCCCAGACTAAGCCCATCTCAGCTGCCTCTTGTCCCTCTAACAATTCCCTTCAGCACTTGGGTACTTCTGAACAGCTGAGATTGGCTTTTTACTTTTATAACTAAAATAACAAATGGCAGAAATATCTCTTCACTGTTTAATGTTGTCCTCTGGGAGAACAGGGACTAGGTCCTCTATGTTTCATAAAATTCTTCATTGTTGATGGTGAATGATAGATTAGACTCAAGCTTCTGCATAGAAATTCATCTAATGCTTATAATAAAAGTAGGCCCTTGACACCCAGTTCTTCCCATTCACAATAAGTTAAAAAAAAAAAAAAAGGTAACAGGTTTAGTGTCATGGGCTCCTATAATAGGGAGACTTTTTACTGTCTTTGAATCCTGAGCACACCTCTGAGGAACAAAGGGTCACCCAGGGAGGGACACTCTCTTGTACATTATGTCTCTTTGGATTTCCTGTGTTTGTGGCAAACTTTGCCACCCTGAAGGAGCAGCAAGCAAAGGCAAGTGGTTCTAGCAAGTCCAAATCAACCTTCTACAAATTCTCTAGCCTAGCCAGCCCTTGTCATGTGGCTTACTTCAGAATAAATGAATACATGAAGTTAATAGCATATTCATTAAAGAAATAATATCTCCTCCTGTAGAATAGACTATGCATCATCAGAGAAAAGATTAATTTGCATGAAAGCAGGATATATATTCCCTTTCTTGGAGGAAAAACAAGGCAATACATATGACAACTCTGTGGCAAGAAAGGGCCTCCAATTTTGAAGAATCTCACCGAATCTTGCTGTAGTCCTAGAATATGGAATGGAAGGAAAGAGGAGGAATGTGTGAGAACACAGGACAACAGCTCTCCCACTCACATGGAACATGGGTAATTCTCATTCAACATACAAGATGAAACCTGAATTTCCTACATATGCCTTTGTCTAAGCTAAAAAAAGGAGTTCCTTCATTATTTTAACAATCCCTCTTGCCTTAGAATGAGTGAAGAACCTAAGAGCAGATCCTACTATGAGAAGAAGAAATGGGAGAAAAATACCATAGCACTCTGATGTATTTTGGTGGAGGAGCAAAAATATTATGCAAATGAGTGAAGATGGAACCTGTGTACAATCTCAGGTGCAGCCATTTCTCGATTGACATTGTTCCTGATTTTTTCACAACATGGCCATGACCTCTAATGAAACACCACATACTATCAGACACATTTCCTTTGGATTTTGGTTTCTATCAATCAAGAGGACGATCATCACACCAAACACTGGTGTCAGTTAGATATAAAGCTAACATCATCTCTGTTTGATAAAATCCCTATGGCCAAATATTTACCATTAACAATCTATGACTGATTAGATAAAATGTGCAGAATAAAACAAACCAAAATAATCTTAAAATATGCATGTTACTATAGTAAAAGTTTGTTGAATGATTTACTTATACATTTGATTGTTTTATCCTCAGAGGTAGTTAATTAGTTCAGTTGCTTTGGACACAGAGTTAGCCCAAAGTAATAGTTAGCCTTTATGTGTATTGATGAAACTTTTAATCCTGGACATAATAACACAATTCCTAGCAAGGCTCTGAGGAAAGCAAATATGAGTGCCTGGAAGGAAGTAGTGCAAGCCCATCTTCATAAAAGTGGTAACCCACAGTGGCTGAGCAAGACAACAGTTGTCTTTATACTCGTAGAGCAGTATGATGGCATCTCAGTCAAACCTGAATTTCACATATAAAGAGAAATATATTGAATTAGTTATTCACATTAAAAGACAACTAATTGCCATGTATTGGGGAACAATAAAGAAAATGAACATATGCCGTGGAACACGTTATTAAAAAAAATGAAATGTTTTTATAACACAGAAGGACAGTAGAAGTTTACCTGTGGAGTCAAATAGCTGAGTTAGATAAATTCTCCAAATGAAGAAAACATAATAATTAAATTTTCAATACACCAGAGGCCTCAACAAATCAATGTTTTTCTTTATAGCTCCAATTCACAGGGTAAGTAAAGATGCCAGTGCATTTTCTTCAGGCATCATCATTACCCCTGCACAATAATGCAAAGATCAAGTCCTGAAAAACAAGCATGACTGATCCTGCAATCACATAGTTCAGCCTTATATTTTTAATTTTTTCATTCTGTAAGTTTTCTTTTCCATTCCTAAGTTCACAGGATGAAATGTGACCAGCTCTCTGTATATTTCTCACAATTCATTTTTAGAGTTTTATGAATGTGATTGTAAGACATTCTTTATGTCTAAAGGAGAATAAAGAAGAATCTAAACAAATAGGCTCTACTCCTTTTTTCTTATGAGGTTTTTTTAAATTTTAGAATACTATATAGGTACAAACGATTAGGTTACACTTGTTTACTCTTTGTTCTTTCAGATCAATATGAGGGTACATATGGTTAGGTTAATCACTTGCCTTTGTAAGGAAAAGTTCAAGTTATGCTTCTGTCCTTCACCCAGGCACCCACCCACACATTGTTCCCATTGGGCAGGAACCCTTCGACCTCTCTCCCCATTCCCTTCCTTGAATTTAATGGAATTCTCTCATGTTTATAGAAAGAAGTATGGAGAGTCCTCAAAGAACTAGAAGTAGATTTTCCATTTGATCTTGCCATCCCATTATCAGGTATCTATCCCTGAATATCTACACTTAAAGAGCTCAGGGTACAGGTCATTTTAAGATTGTGGTAAAGGCAAGGGGGAATCTACCTTCATTTTTGCTCTAGATACTATGTACGAGAGCTGTGTTTCTCAACCTATCTGGGATTACATTTGTATTTCCAATCCTTTGAGATTACGTATTTTCATAAAATGTAATAAAATGATTATGGCAATTCTGTTGTGCAATGAAAGGAACTTAATGCTTAGTCTCAATATTCACACTTTCCTTTTGATATATGATTGGCAAGAGTTTGTCACTGGCATCGAGGTACAGGACTTATTTTGAGTAGCATTATTTAAGAGGGGTCTACATTTTACAAACAAAAAATAATAAAAGCAATAACTTCATTAAAGAGCACATTGACACAACCATAACCAGGTCTGGCACTCAATGCAGACCCTATACAATTCATGGTTGAAACACCCACCCACATAAATGAAAACCATTCAAGCCGAGAAGGAAAACCGCTGCTTCTCCTCACCTATGGTCTCAAGTTTCAGGAAGGGGGGGTGAGTAACTAACATGCCATAAAGTATTGTACATTGTCCTGCTGCCAATATTGAAGATAGTCACTGCTTTAGAGCATGGGGATGGGAGCAAAGCAAGAATTTTCAAAAGAGAAAAAATTAATGTGTCAAACGTTAGTACGCCTGTAATAGATTCATGTATAAAAAAGTATTCTTTTATGGTAATGTCAACCATTAATTTTCTTCCTCTCTTTTCTTCTGATACTTGGTCTCTAGAGACATGTGTCGTTGTTGCACAGGGCACATGAAAAACACATAACAAAGTTAAGCAATTAAAATCTCTTTTACGTAAATAAATTTACATATCCACCTATACATATAGCAATCACCTACATAAAGTATTGAGCAAATTCTATGCTACGCAAAACAAATGGATATTTAAAGCTTAAATTATAAGTAATAACAAATTATATTTAAAAATAAAATAATTAGTCTTATAAATACTTTTATTATAAGATATTTTAAATAAACTATTCATTTTTGAAGTCTTTTATATTTTCAGGAAAAATTAAGAGGATAATGAAGAAAATTTCCATGTTTCCCACCCTTTTTGGCTCAGTTATTATCATTTTACATTAGTGTGGTATATTTATTACAGTGAATAACTAACTGGCAATGATGTATTATTATTATTAAAATTATTTATAATTTCTTAGTAAATATTTTCTTAGTTTATTTGTCTCTGTCAGGTTGCCATCCTAGTCTTCCACATTACATTTGGTTGTTATACCTCCATGGGGCTGTGACAATTTCTAAACTTTGTTTTTTACCACTCTGTTTTGAGTAGTACTTGTCACGTACTTTGGAGAATGTCCCTCATTGTGAATTTCTTTGACTTTTATTTGTGATTATACTGGCGTTCTCAATTTGAGGGAAGGAGACCTCAGAGATAAAGAGTAATTCTCATCACATCATATCATGAGTACTTGACTTACCAATGTTAAACTTGATTATCTTGCTGGAGGTAGTGTTCATTAGGTTTATTCATTGTAAAGTTTTCTTTTTCCCTTTTACATACTATGTCTTTGAAAGAAAGTAATTATGCACAGCCCACACTTAAAGAGTCAGGAATTACACCCCACTGGTTTGAAGGTGGAGTGTGTATTTTATTCAGAATTCTTGTGTATGAAATTCTCCTGCTTACTTTTTATTCAATTGTTATTTATGTTAGTATGAACTCACATATTGATTTTTTACTTTAGAGTTTTACCTAATATTAATTTTATTGTGATTTTAAAATTTTAGCCAAATGATTTCAGTTTTGAATACTGAGTTAGGTTTGTGTTCCTTTAACGTACCCTCATCATATATAAGTATGTGTGTACATAGTATACATAGGGTATGTATTTATTTTAAGAAATTCCAGATTAACGTGAGGATACATACTTTTGTTTGTGTTTGTGTTTTGTTTTGTTTCACCACTTGCTTACTTTATGACACTAAGAAGTGCTCCAAGCTCAGGTGTTTTTAGAAAGAACCCTAGTTTTTTAAATTTGAGAATAGTATAGAAAGCAAGAATTGCAAGTACTGTGTGCACTTATTATTATGGGTTGTCATTGATTCTAGGCCCTCATAACTGACAAAGCAAATATGTGTGTGTGTGTGTGTATACTAACTGACATATATACATACAGCTACAAATATTTTTTTATGTAACCATCTTTAATTATATTAGGTCAAATATGGAGATCACTGTCTCCAACTCTCCTCCCATAGCTCACTGCAGACTTCTCCTTGCTGATCCATAATCTCCATCTCCAATAGTGAGAAACCCAACTCTTGGATTTACCAAAATTTGCTTTTTCAACTCCAGCATGCACATCTAGCCCTGTCAGAATTGTGCTACATAGGTCAGCATATTTATCTCATCCTTGTCAGCAAACTCTTTTCATAGTCATATGTATGTGTTTTAATTTCTTATTAAAAAGAATAAAAGCTGCACATTCTTTGATATAAGCATGTTTCTTGTATGTATCCTTACTGTATCACCAAACCCTACAGAATCTCCCATGTTTAACCTACTAAAACTTCTACCCCTTCGGATGACAAAACCTGAAAACCACCGATTATTTTACTGCCACCTGAGTTTTGCTTTTTCTATTCTATTGCTATGAGATAAGCTTTTACATACTGATTTCTTTTACTTTGAAATATTTACTTGATTCATTCGTGTATTTTTATAACATGACATTTCATTTCATGTCTTCACTAAACAATATTCTGTTGTGCGGATGCACCAAGGGTTTTACCCATTTACCCACTGAAGATCATCTGAGTTACTAACTTTCTTGGTGATTATAAATAAAATTACTATAAATATTTGCTTGTAGTAGACACTGGAGGTGGTACAGCATTGTAATCAAAGGGAAGGAAGAAAGGCAAAAGCGACAAGTGACACACAAGAGAAACAGATGAAAATCTCAGGAGCCGTGTGAGTTATCCAGAAGCTTGCAGGTGCTGGAACACAGGCATTGATGTTCAAGCTGAAGTTCTGCTACATTGGAGGGGATATTTTCATACTTCAGACTTCTGGTGTAACCTTAGAAGAATTCCCATTTAGAAACTCTGAGTACATCCCAAGGTCAATGAATTTCTTCTAGACGGCTCGGCGCCTATGGCTCAACGGGCTAAGGCACCAGCCACATACACCTGAGCTGGCAGGTTCAAGTCCAGCCCCCAGGGCCCGCCAAACAACAATCATGGCTGCAACCAAAAAATGGCCAGGCATTGTGGCGGGCGCCTGTAGTCCCAGCTACCTGGGAGGCGGAGGCAAGAGACTCGCTTGAGCTCAGGAATTGGAGGTTGCTGTGAGCTGTGATGCCACAACACTCTACCCAGGGTGACAGCTTGAAGCTCTGTCTCAAAAAAAAAAAAAAATTAATTTCTTCTAGAACTAGCTTCAAAGCTAAAGTAAATCTACCCAAGAAAAGGACAAACCAAATACTTCATGTGATCACGGTGCAACAACAGGAGTTTAACTCCTTATTACAAAAAGACTCAATAATTTTTAGAGGATAGTTAAAAAACAACCATAGCAATAAGCAAAATGTCAGAATCTCTGGAAGGTAACATTGCAGTTCCCCAGTATATAATCCAAAATTACTGTTTATAAGCTGGAAAATAAACTCAAGAGGAACTAAAACTAAGAAGAAAAGACAAACAAATGATAGAGATGTAATTATTGGAGAAAAACTATTATTTAAAATATATTAAAGTTTCTCCAGTTAAAAGATAATGAGAAAATATATGAAGTATATATGAAGAAGTAGAAAACCTCTAAAAGATTAAGCTACAGATTGATAAATAAAAAATGCAATATTTGGAATAAAAATAAGATATTTAATGAGCTTGTAAGAAGGCCAGGCACTGTAGAAAAGACTATAGAAATTGTGCATACTGAAGCCACACAAATTGAAATAAAATGTTCTTATCCTTTCTGAATTTTATAAATGACTTTGCCAAAATTATTTTGTCAGTTGCACTTAGAGAAGATTGTCTGAAGTTAGGCATAATTGAACTATATAAATTCAATATAGACTGAAAGCTCATATTACATTTTTTCTTCTTGCTATAAGTTGTAAATGTCAAATATAATATATAGAATTACAAAAAAGCATCATAAAACTTCCTACAATATAGTGGTGTTTTATTAAGTCAGTACTAAAATTCCATTATTTTGAAAGCTACTTTTGTCTATGTGGTTTAGGTTTATTGTCCGGCTTACTGGTTGTTAAATTTCAGAACCATGGAAGGGAAACTTTAAAAATAAATTATAGGACGTAGATTCTAACATTGACAGCATGATTTGTACAACAAAAGTATAGTGAGGAAAGAGAAAAAATTTCCTCCATCTGGGTATTGACTTGTCATGGAATTTTGTAGTAGATTTCTAGCCAGGCTTCTTCACAAGTTAAGCAATACCTACAAATCCAAGATTTGGAATAATACATAATAACTACCCAAAATTTGAAATATACTAGAAAATTTTAGCAAATTAGTAGGTCTATTCAAACACAAAATTTGTCCTATTGGTCTCTAAGTTATAGAAGCTAATTGTGAAATATTAATGAAAATATGAACTATGAATGCTTAAGATCAAGATAGAGCAACTTCCATATGCTTCATGAATTGAAGAGAGTCCTCCAAGTATGCCCATATTTTAATTCTTAAAATCTGTAAATATGTTAGGTTACACGATAAAGGGAAATTAATATGTCCTGTAGAATTAAGGCTGCTAATCTGATTTTAGCCAAGATTATTTTAGAGAACCCAATATAAACACAAGTGTTCTTATATGTGATAAGGAAAGATCAAAGAATCATAAAAAGATTTGAGGAGGCAGTGCTGCCGGCTTTGCCCACGAAAGAAGGGAAAAAATATATAGATAACCCCTAGAAACTAGACACGGAAAAGGACACAATTCTCTTCAAAAACCTTCAAAATAATTCAGCCCTTCTGACACTTTGACTTTTGCCTAGCAAGATACATTTTGGACTTCTGACCTCAACTACTGTTGGATAACATCACCAAGGGGTTTCCATACAGTTATAGTTTTCTATCAGCTGAATAAATTATATTAATCATTAGTCAAGCAAAAATCCTGAATCAATGAGTACTCTTATATGTGTATTTTGTATCTATACAAGGAGGAATATAATTAACTGAGCTAGAGATTTCCATCCACAATAATATTTTCAAATGTTGCTACTACACTTAAATTGTGCTCATTAACTAACGTACCATCAAATGATTTGTCAAAGTTCTGTAAAAACACTGCTAAAATTAAAGCTTTTACTTTAAAATCTTTCCACTACGGCTGTGTTCAAAAATGTCCTTTCCACCTATTTCTACAGCTCAATGGAAAATTTTCTTGAATCATGGAAACATACAATCTTTTGGGCATATTTAAGACATTCCATGAAAACGTTTAAAATATTTAATTGAAAAAATTACACTATTTTAATTGGACTAGGATTTTGTCATTATTAAAATAGAAGACAAATGCTTTAAAAATTTAGAGGCTTGTTTAGAAGGTGAATACAAAGTAATACACATACAGATGTGCCCTAAACCTGATGCTTATTTTCTTTTTCTTTTTACCCAACTTGAACCAGTGTATTGGCACCGCGGTTGCATTTTCAAAATTAAATGAGTTGTTAAGATTAACTTATTAAAGATTTTGCAGAGCAATTTGGGAAAAGAGGACATTACAACACAAAGCATTCCGTATTTTCTAACAAAACACCTCATTTTAATTTCTCTCTGTGCTTCTAGCTGCCTCTTCTTTCCTTCTTTTATTCCACAGTTTTCCCTTCAGTTTTCAAACACACATTTGAAATTCTTTATGCACATCGCTCTACCAGTAAACAAAAGATACACAAGTTTCTATTCTGCTGAGAAATAATAGTAATTCATACATAAAACATATTTTCCCTCAGTAAATTTTTTTCAATTTTGTTGTTGCTGTTGTTGCAGCACGATACTTCGAAATCAGTTGGCTTTGAAAGTTATTCTATTGTGAAAATAAATACCTTTTCCTATCTATAGAGAATTCGTTGGCTGCAAATCTGGATGAGTGGAATTAATATATCCTTCCTTCATATATGTGAATGAATGCTGTGCTATGCAATGCTATGCACTGCGGCTAAAAGTAGATGTCATTCCTAACTTGGTTGCTTAGGCCCTATAGCCCTTTGAAAGCCATTTGATTGCTTAGGCCTCAGATTTATCAGTTGTAAAAGGAAAGGGCTGAACTACTTGTTCTCTAGGCTAGTTTTTAGCCATGAAACTAAACACGGTAACCTCCCCATTATCCAGCATCCATGGGGATTGGTAGATTCTGGTTAGATGTAGTTCCCGGTTGCTTAAGAGAAACTGTTAAAAATAGGCCTAACTAATTCTATATCCCCCACATCATACCCTAACTTCTGTATTAACTTGATATTAATATTGAAATACACTAATGAAAATAAAGAGAAATAAAGACAAACTTAATTTACTCTAGACAAACTTAATACACTAATGAAAATAAAGAGAAATAAAGACAAACTTGATATTAATATTGAAATACACTAATGAAAATAGAGAAATAAAGACAAACTTAATTTACTCTAGCAAAAATACCGTTTTACTATATTTTAAAACAACTTAGACATTCAGTGTACGATTTTAGTTAAACGGTAGTCAATAAACTTTAACTTCACCACTGTGTTTTTTAATTTAAAGTCGTGTTTTTAACATTAACACTTAAAATTGTTACAGAGAACACATGGGAGCTGTGGGTGATGCGCAAAGCGTGGGGTTACTGACTGCAAAGTGAACTGAAATTAAACTCTGATTTCTTTTTTTGATTTTTCCCAGGTCCCCTGTTGGTTGCTTGAGAGTGCTGGTTGCTTCAGTTCCAGATAACGGAGGGTTTACCATCATACTCAGAATATCCAGCTCAATATTTTAACTTTGAGGCATTTTACCCTCTGCTAGGGAGGCAAATGCTAAGAAAATAAAATAAAACAGGATTAAAGATGGTGCCTAAAAGAGCAAAATTTGAAATATTTAGTATAGCAAATATTCAGAAAATTAAACTCATCTTGAATGTAAAAACTGAAGAGTTAAATACCTGTTGAAAAAGTAGAAGAATGAAGTCTGGCCTAAGTTTGCTGTGGTGAAAGGATTGTGTTAGAGCTGGCTTGGCTAAAGCACGGTCTATGCTGTACAGTATTGACTGGCATGGTAGAACCTCAATCTGTCAAGAATGAAAGATTCATCTGAGAAATCTAGATTTCTTCCACGAGCAGTAGGAAGCTACTTAAGAGTTGTTTTAAAAATGAAAAAATAGTAAAAACACAACAAAGAAATAAGAAATCTGCCAATAAATACAAAACATAAATTTGTAGGATAAAAGAACGGTAAGAGAAAAATGGAATTAAAAAAAAATCAGTTGAACAAAGTTTTCATTGCAGAGGTGCTGTGGTAAGCTTGGCAGGGGGTAGCAGCCCATAGTGCATTGTACCTATAGAGGTATCAGCATATAGACAAAACTCAAAATGCGAAACAAATGGGGGCAAGGAAAATGAAAACGAAGAGATAAGTATTCTTTGTGATGAATACTGAAGATAGTTTTTGTAACAGAAAAAAAAAATATCAAAGTCTATAAATGATTTATATAGAGGTTTATGTTAAGCCAGATAAGTGCGACTATGGTTGGGGAACATAGTCTTATGAGACCCTGGGAAAATGCACCCAAGGTGGCTGGGTTACAGTTTAGTTGTATACATTCATAAAGACAGGAATAACAAGTAAAACCATAACCAATACATGGAAGGAATACTGAGGCTTAGCATCTCCAAGGGAAGTCCTGAATTATAGGTTTTAGGTGGGTTTAAAGATTTACTGATTTACAGTTGGCTAAAAAAATACATCTTGGTCTAAAATCTTGGAATGTTTTACCTTAGGATAAGGACATTTTTTAATCAGAGACAACCATAATTAACCCACTTGAATAACCTGTTAAGCATTTGATGGCCTTCGTGGGATTTAACCTTCACCCTGCCTAGAATTAGGTCCAGTTAATAATTTAGTATGTTATTGTCAGAAAGAGTGACAGAGAGTATTTTTAAAAACTATATTAAACTTATGTTAAATTTCTGATTCAAGTATTGTGTTGAATACTTAAGCAATTTTTCTACTCATGTTTTTACACTAGGAGAGATTATTTCACTTATAAACTTTATTAGTACTCCCTAAAATGATTCTAATAGTATTCACACATGTTCATACACATATTCACACATTAATGTCAACATTCTAGTTATGAAAAAAAGGACAACAATTTTGCATAAATTGTGAATGATTACTTGCCAATATATATCCAGGTCCATGCCAGAGCCAAAAGAATTTTTTTTTTTTTTTGTAGAGACAGAGTCTCACTTTATCGCCCTGGGTAGAGTGCCGTGGCGTCACACTGCTCACAGCAACCTCCAGCTCTTGGGCTTAAGCGATTCTCTTGCCTCAGCCTCCCTGGTAGCGAGCCAAAAGAATTTTTATCAGAATAAATACAAGCAGAAGAAAACAAAAATGAAAAAAGTTTTTAAAAGAAATCAAGTAGGTTTAATTCTCAACAAGAAAGTCTTTGCTAATTTTTTTTTCTTGGCCTTGAATCCCTGATTATTGAAATTTACATTTCATTAACTATAGAATAAAAGAACTGGCACTATTGTTCTCAAATATGAAGTTACCAATTTGTTTTACAACTATTATTTCTACCTAGATGCCGATCTCTTGCCCAGTGAAAATCTGATATTCATGAAGGCATTGCGTGAAATTGTAGGTATCCAATCTCATTCTCTTTAGAAAAGTCACCTGCCTTTCACATGGCTTTCTTTCATTTTCTATAGGCAGGCAGCATCTTTAACTGTCACGGTATTCTTGGAAGAATTCTTTAATCATGACAAAGTCTGGCAGACCCATGGGAAAGGACCTAGAACTTACCCCTGAATTGTTACCTGCAGGCAAGTTTGATTTGAAAAGGTCAAAGCAAGAGAAGACACAGCGAAACTCCTGAACGAATATTGCCATACGAGATACAGGAAAACGCCAGGAGGGTAACTTATTCTCTGCAGAAGGTTCTAGTGGCAGGATAAACAATGCCTCTGTGAGTTGAGTGAAGTCAGAACTGGCAATACTGGTCCAGTGTCCTCCCTCCTGCGATGACAAGAAAATGAAAATGCTCCCGGTGGGCTAGAGATAGAGGCCAGCTCAGCAGATCTGGAGGCAAATGGAGAGGAGAAAGAGAGGTGGAGGCTCACACAGGCTTTGGAGACCCAAAGCCAAGGGGTGTGGGTTAGCGGCCATCTTGACAATATCCTCTAGGTATCGCCCTGGAAGAGCATCAGGTTATTGAAGAAGTTAATGAAGCAGCAGTAGATTACAGAGAAGAACCTCAGGAGAACTTCAGGAGTAAGTGGGCTCTAGGAACACAGCCCACCTTTGGTATTTTCAGAATGTCCTACCAAGAGAAATGAAGTTATGTATTAGGCGGGTGAGTGACTATTGATTAAGTATCTCTAGGAATAACCTGTTGAAGTGACCTTAAGTCTGTATGAGGGATGAGGTAAGGTTTCCTAAATGTGGCTGCTCTGGCTCAAATGTTTAAATCTATTTTACTTTATTCTACTTTTTCATATTAAGAAACTCAGCTACCATCTTTAATTTTATGTCTAAAATGCACTCATACTTTTAGAAAATCAGTTTTTAATTTCTATTAACTAGAATAATAGCAATTTACCATATGTCCTGAAATTACAGAGGTCTAATTACCAAAATTAGGGTTATTAAATCACATAAGGATACTTATCTTGGTCCTTTAGGATCCTTTCATACAATTAGCAGATTTTTGTGACTTGAGTGTGATACTCATTGTATGCTCCTGTTAAATATCAACCATAGCTCATGTTAGTCTTCTATATGTACATTTCCACTGCACAAAGATAGCTTTATACCAAAATTAGTTTGGCTGTCAGGACGAAAAGGTACAATGCCCATTGGTAAACCTTTGATTTTTAATCAAAATGCTAACTTAAGTCCACAGAACACTAATAGTCACAATAAAGCTTGCATATTTCACAAAGTGTTCAATGTAATCTTTAAGCTACACTTGAGGCACCCTCATTTGCTTTTATTTTTCATAATTGCTTGTTCCTGCAAAACCAAACATCTTCTGTCATTTTTGCTGCTGAGTTGGATGGAGTTCTCATTATGTAAAGCTGGCTTTTCCGGCTATGTGAACTGAGATTGAGAGGGTCTATTATTTCTCATTCAATTTTTGAAAGGCTTTTTTTCCCTAAAAGCAAGAGATAACAAACAAAATTTTCTCTCTTTTCTTCAACTGAGATAGTCGATAAGTGTATCTATAAATAAAACTGAAAAATATATAAAAATAAAGCTGAAACTCATAGCTTGAGGTGAAAACAGACTTTTTCTGTAAACATACTTGTACATGTGCACACACACACCCCAGAAGGGAGAATGAGATTTTTGGAGCAGTATAATTAGTTCTAGTTACAATCATTTTAGTTTCAAGAGAGACCTCTCTATATTCCTTCAGCAAAAAGGAAGGAGAAGTATTTTTTTTTAACAAAGATAAAACAGGCAATTTTATGGTTATCTGAAAACAGGAGACGTCATCTTGCAGGGAGTGAAACTAAGAGGAAAGCAACCGTATGCTCCCCTGAGATCGCTGAGGGGCTGCGCCATCTCCCTGGTCTCTGCCCTGCCGTCCTTGGCCCGTCTCTGCTTACGGCTAATTCACATTCTCATTCTTTAATAACTCCAGCTTGCAGGTGGCTTTGGCTTGCACGTGTACCTCCTGCATTCCTAATCTGCTTCATGCATTTGCAATATTTTTACCCCAGATTTCACCTCATAAATTAACCGTTTCAAAAACCCCAGATAACTGACATTTGTTTCTGGTTTCTTAAGTCAAGTTTTCAAGCAAGCAATCTAGCTGATTCATCGTATTTAACTATTTTTAAGATCAGGCCATGGAAGCCTATTTTTCTTGGGTTAGAGGTACACATCTGGCTCAATTACTTAGAAGGTCAGTGACATTGTGACACTGGGGTCCTGTGACCTGAAGACCCTCCAGCAGGTGTGAGTAACACCTTCAAAGGTGTTATGTGACTGAAAAGAGGGTAAATGGAACTGGCATGCAATACAACGTGGGGATAACTGCCAGAAGCTTCTCGGTTAGACCCTGTCTGCAGCCATTGGTAAGAGCAAGGTGACGCAGTGGGGGAAGTGCTTGATTTGGATACACCCAGACCTAAGGTCTCTGGGGCTAAATTCTTTATTTGTAAATTAAAATAACAACGCTGCCCCAGTGATATAAAATATGTGAAAATTTCAACACGGCCTTGGATCAACTCTAAGTGTGCACTAATGCAGAATAATTCCCCAGCTTTTCTCTGCTATTTACTGAAGTGTGGGTCTTTAAATCAAGGTTAACAACTTTGGCAACTCTCACTACTTTACATCTTAAATAACTGCACTAAATCTTAATTTTAAAAATTCTGCTTGTGAGTACTTTGAGATTTTGGCTTACATTTAAATGCAGCTATACTGTGTATATGCTTTCTTTTTTATTGTCCTCTTTAGCCTTAACTATCTTAATATCTTCCATTTTCATACAGATTCATAAAGTATTTTCGTGAACTCATTACATGCACCATTTCTAAAACTTCTTAATGGAAAACACCTCCAAGAAACTTGGCAACCCGCTGGACTCCAAAGGCCCATGCAGGGGAGAGAAGGGTCCCCCCATTACCCATTCGTGGGGATCCAGACTCCCTGAATAGATTGATATCTTTTTTCTTTTATCTTCTTCTTTCTCTACTTCACAGTTTCCTCCTGTGGGGTTCCCAGCAGGTGCTAGCACCCCTCTCTCTGAACCACACTTGGTCTGTGTCTCTCCTCCCCTCTCCCTTCTATAAAATCCCTTCTTCCCACCGGAGGGTCCAGCAAGCCAGGTCTCCTCAAACCTTGCTGTTCCTCAATCCATTTTCTCTTTTGCCTCAAGGTGACTTTTCTCCCATTTTCACAAACAGCTGTCAGTTACACATTTCCCATCATCACTGTCCTCATTTCCCTCTGTCTGCCTATTGGTAGGGCTTTTTCCTATGATCCTGAACACCAATCTCCTTTTACAAAGAAGCTCTGTATACCTTTTTACAAATGTAAGGAGAAAAAACTTCATTCTCTCCCAGGGATACATTTTCTTACTGTGTGTCTAAACGTTTCTCAGCTGTTAAACTGTTTTAGAGGTCTCCTGTGCTGCCAAGATGGCCTTGTTTTGTGCTATATAAACAACTTCCTTTTTGTCCCTGTTTCAGAGTGGCTGTCACAGACACTGGTATTTGGCTGTGAGAACAAATTGTGTTCATTTATTTTCTCTCTGGTGAGTTACAACAATCTCTCATATGAATAAAACCTTCTACAGTAGGGAACAGCCACTGTGTAGGCACAATCTGAAATGCCAGACTTCATACTTTTCTCTTGTTTGAAAAGTTTCAGTTTCATTTATATTGGAAAAATGAAGTAATAAGGCCAAATGAGTTAAATTAAAAATTTGCAAGCCACTTTTCATTGAAATTAAAACTATTATTAAAGCTCTTGGGGGGGGTAGCACTAATATTTCTGAGATAAATCTAACTGTGTGTTGAACAGAAGCATGCCAATGACAAAGTTGATACTCTTCTTAAACAATAAAATGTTAAATATCAGAATGAACACAGGTATTTGTGTAATTGTGTATTAGAGTGCAAAGGCTATGTCTAGGTATAAATATCATCTTACTTCATTTTGGGGGGAGAAGAATACAGAGGCTGTGCTATTGTAATTCCCAATTTTCAGATGTTGAAATAGAAGCTGAGAGCTAACATCAATTGTTCAACTTCATACAACAGAATAATTAATGATGGGATTCTAATTTACTTAAAGCACTCTAACATTTAATGCCCCGACTATGAGTATCATCATTTAATAGCTTGCTAGGCACTAGAAATAGAGAGATAAATAAGATGGAATCTCTCATCTCATGTAACTTTAGCTGCTATTTTTCATAGCCTTCTGTCACATTTTTGGATGGGTTGAGAGGTAATGATCGAATCATATGACTTTAGGAGATGCCAGTGGAGTCTAACAAAGGACTCTGTCATATACTAGCTTTTCTTAACCATTGTATGTGGTGCTCGGGGCATCTTGGGATGCGGAGGGCAGCCCGAGGCATGTGGGGGACTGCATCACACTCAATGTCTGTTGATGGTCAAGGTGATAGTGATCTATATTCTGTTAGAAATGTGTCAGGTCATCAGTGGCTCTTAATTGTCTTTCCTCCAGGTCTCAAGTGTTTTCTCTCAGATCTATTTTGTAGCTAATGGATTGAATGATTTGTACAGTTCATCTACTTAATCTTTTTTGATGTATATGTGAGTGTATACTGTTTGAAACTGCTTCCTACACCAGAATGGAAGCTATGGAGCTTTACTGAGCCTCATGGCCCAATGCTGCTCATTACTGTCATAAATGTTAGTTGTTTTTATGGGCCACCCTCTTTAAACATAAAATCACCTGACACCTGTCTGCGAATTATCATCTGACTTATTGTCTAGGGGAAAGAAGTTTTTCTGTGATACACAAATATCTACGTTTTTAGAATGAGTGAGTATGGTAGATGCTTAATTCAGACAAAACCAATATTAAGCAATTGAATGATCTCATTAGAATGAACATATAACAGTGTTTTATGTTAGTTGAAAAGCAACTAATTCACACCAACCTTTGAAAATTCATATATACCTGAATAAATGAAGACTGAATAATGTTGTGTGTGTGTTATAAATTGTCCTTCTGAGTTTTTATTGAGTTCCTGAGTTCTATGTGCATGGCTACGGTTGCAAATTAAAGTGTAGGTTTCATTAACCAGTTTGTGTAATTCTTCATTGTTTTCCATACTGCCTTATCCATAGGAAAGCACAAAGTCACTGCACCTTACTCATATTATTTAGAAGTAACCAAACATGAGGAGATAAAAGTTACAAAGAGTTCTTTTTAGAATCTATTTCTGAGTGCTTGGAATATGTGTAGACTTCTGAAGACATAGAATATTAAACATGTTACACATAAGAAAATACAACTTTTAGTGTAGTTGTTAGTTTGGGTATGTTTTATGTTTATAGTCAGATAATTAATCATCTTATAAAAATATGACTTTTTCAGCACTGAAATTCAGATTCAAAGTCCCTCTAGCGCCCATTCCAAGAAACGATGAACTTTTAATGTGTAAAGTTGAAAGCTGCACACTTATTGTTTTAGACACAAAATTTACTCTGGATATAGGGTTTATTTATTTTTCAGTATAAAGAGATAAACTGGGGATGCTACAGTAAGTACTTCCAGTAACTGCTATTTTAAAACATTCATTACCACTGTCTTTATAATGTATCCCTTATTTATTATTGTCTTTCTTCCATCTATCCTGTATCTAACTTTCATTTACACTATAATGAACAAGAAAAAAACTAAAATTAAGGCAAATAAATAAATAAAGCATGATTCCAATTCTTATAGATTCTTCTCAATAATCACACTCTGCATTATCAAATACAAACGTTGTTAGACTTTAACAACAGACTAATTTAACTGGGTATATGTGAAGATTTGGTTATGATCTCGTTGTTTCAAGTAATTAGCTATATAACTTGGGCAGAACATATTTATGTATCTCATTTTCATCATGGTTTTGCCTGTAAAAATTCTTTTCAATTCTAAAGATCTATTATACTGTAACTTGGGAAATAATCAATCTTCCTTTGTCTCCATTTCCACAGAAATAAAAGATAAGTAGAATTCTGTATTGGAAATAGATGGCACTCCTAAGAAAGATGATGGTACAACCAGATCTACTTAAAAATATGTGAGCAAAGAAAAGCAAGAAATGGTGAGAATGTTTTTGGGAGCTAAGACAAATTCGAAGCCATCACCAAAGGTAAAGACGAAGTTAAAGAGAAGGGTTGCTTACCACAACCCGGAAGAATCAAACTTACAGGAGAGGGCTGCCAAACAGGAGTGAGGGTGGCAGGCACTGCTGAGGACAAGGAGTGCTTGAACTGGAGGAATACATCCTGACCTGTCTTTCCTTTTGCTCTTAAATCTCCTGCTAGGGCATCCCATTGGCAAAATCCAAGAAGAAATTAGAAGGAAAGGGATTCCAATTAATGCAGTTCATACGGGTCAATTTTTTGAGGCACAGATCAGTATGGTGACAGATGGAGAATGGACTGGGAGTAACAGATGAAGAACACCTCTCTCCAAGTTATCCTAATAAAAGAAGGCAGGGAAAGGTGGATATAGTATTGATTAAATTATATTTTCTGGCAAATCCTCTTCTTCTGGATGTCAGTAGCCAAGCCCACAATGACAACAACCGACAGTTTTAGCAAGAGCATCATCCATCATAAGTGACTAGGAGGGGGTTGCTTTTATAGAGGAGAGGGTGGTGAGCTGGAGGGAGATTAGACATAATTTACCGAAGTAAATTTTCCCATAATAGTGTATTCTCTATATAACCCCTCACTTCTCATTTTGTAAGAACAAGTATTTTAGAGACTGCTATTGTAACTAAAATATTTGATTATCCCTATGCTTTCCTTTCATAATGAAGTGGATGTAAAATGATCAGAGAAGGATAATTTTGAAATGAAGAAAAAATTCCATGGGGCAAACTTTCCCATCTGTAATTATTTTGTAAGTGTCTACTTTGCATGAAAAAAAACACTGTTTTAAGGCGTGCAAAGCTGTCTTAATGACCAGCTATATTTCCATGAAAACAGATGCCATGAAAGGATAGTAAGGAAGTAAAACCAAATTGAGTTTACAATGAACGTTGAAGCTGGACTGTCTGCTTTTGAAACAGATGAGCAGACTGTGTAAAATAAATGAATAAATATGCACATAGTTAACCATAGCTTATACTAAACCACTAATTTGCCAGGAATTTCTTTATTTCTTTCTGTTTAAATTTGCTGGCTTAACTAGAAAATGCTGTTATTTTAAATTTAGATGCCTCAGAAGATCTTTGATGATTGGGTTTTCAATGTACTCAAAATTGAGTATATATTGTAATGTTTTGTTTTTTTTTTTTGAGTTGCAACAAGATGGCTTGGCTGTTAATTTTAGGAACTGCAGTATGTGGTTCCATATCAAGTGGGTGAGCAAAATAAAGATTGGAAGAAACTGATTATTTCTCGTGTTTATTTTCCAGGCAACAACATTCATTGCTTTGCTGCTGTACATATCTAGCTAAAATTCATCTAATCTCTAAAAAATCTTTCCTTTATGTTATGAAATAAGCAGAAATTGAAATTTGCTTGAACCTTTGCTGAACCAGAACAATTAGAAAGCACTTCATGTAGGATTCAACGTGGTACAGAAATTCTACTACAGGATAGAGAATTTCATAATGAACACTGAGGCTTCACTTTGTAATGTGTCCTGCAGGAACCCAAACATGAGGTCCTTCTTGGGTATCATTTGAGGAAATACAATGACATTACACAATTGATAACATCCTAGAGGTGTTATCCTTGTTACCTCCTTACGATCATTTCATAACCACTATTTTTTTGCACTTGTAAGATAAATAGGACAAAGATTGTTTTACCCATCCGAAAAACTGTGAAAGTGAAACAAACTTATTCATGAGAAGTAAGATAGGTTTCCTTTATCTCCGTGATTTTCTTTTTTCAGAATATTGGAGATGTATATTTTTTGTTTACCTGCCTTGGGTTTTTGCACAAATTAGGTCAAGGTTATAAGCGTGTCCTCCACCCTGACAGTGTGCACGGTACACTATGGCTGATAGGTGTGAATTTCCTGACCCCCTGCCCCTTCCCAGCCTGATTTTTATTGAGATTTACTTCCATATGTGCTCTTCAGTATTGATAGATCAGTTCCACCCTCATATTGAGTATATTGTTTGTTTCTCCATTCTTGTGATGTTTCACTGGGAAGAATGCTCTCCAGTTCTGTTCAGATTGTCACAAAAGTTACTAGATCACCATTTTTTTATGACTGCGTAGTACTCCCCAGTATACATAGACCACCTTTCATGCATGCTTTCATATAGTGGTGGGCACTTGGGTTGTTTCCACATCTTTGTGATTATGAATTGTGATATTATAAACATTTGAGTGTAGGAGAACTTTTTACAAAATGACTTTTTTTTTTCCTTTAGGTGAATCCTCAGTAGTTGAATTGCTGGATAATTACCTTAAGTTCTTTGAGATATCTCCATACAATTTTTCACAGAGCTTGTACTAGTTTGGAGTCCCAAAAACTGTGTATAGGAGTTCCTTTATGTATCCAGATCAACACCTATTGCTTTGAGAATTTTAATATGAGAAATTCTTGTTGGAGTTAGGTGATAGCTCATTGTTATTTTAATTTGCATTTCCCTAATGATTGGAGATGTTGAGTGATTTTTCCTAAGTTTATTGTTCATTAGTACCTCTTCATTCAAAAATATTCTGTTCATGGGCGGCTCCTGTCGCTCAGCAAGTAGGGCGCCGGCCCCATATACCGAAGGTGGCGGGTTCAAGCCCGGCCTCGGCCGAACTGCAAAACAAAAAAAATAGCCGGGCACTGTGGCAGGCACCTGTAGTCCCAGCTACTCGGGAGGTTGAGGCAAGAGAATCGCTTAATCCCAAGAGCTGGAGGTTGCTGTGAGCAGTGTGACGCCACGGCACTCTACCCAGGGCGATAAAGTGAGACTCTGTCTCTACAAAAAAAAAAATATATTCTGTTCATGCATTTTTCTCATTTTTAATGAGGGGATGTGGTTGTTTCTTGCTGATTTTCTTGAGTTCTTGGTAGCTTCTGGTTATCAGTTCTTTGTCAGATGTATAATATGCAATGATTTTTTTAACATACTCGATTCTAAGCATTTATTTATTAACTTATGTGTTTTAATACTTAATCCTCTCAGCAGTCCTGTGAATTTTGTGCTGATATAATACTGCATAGGTAAAGAAAATGAGGCTTATGGAGGGAAAACCACTTCCCCAATCACTAAGTCTTAGCCACACATAGGTCTGTGCCTTAGCCACTTTTTATTATTATTTCATACTTTTATTGTTATATCAGAACAAAACTACAATTTTTGTTATATCAGAATAAAACTACAAACCATGGATATTAAGTAGTGGCAATGTTACATTGTCCATAAGCTGATTTAGTTTGTATTTTTCCCATGTTCTTGATATTCTGAGGATTTCTCTCTCAGGCCTATTTTGGGCTATTCAAAATTTAAAACTTTCCCAAAATAGTAACCTAACTACCCATCTTTAAGTTAAATGAAGCAAACAGATCACTGTATTTACCTAGTTTTATATGTGTGGGATTAGAAAAAAAAATCTGAGAGCTATGATTTTAAAAACATTGTCCAAAAGGAGACTTTCTGAGTTTTATCACAGTAACCAATTGTTAGCTACTATTATTAGCACATTAATTTGCCTACTCTAAACAATTGCCAAGGACTGAAAATTAGAGCAAGCTATTTATAGTATCTCAATATTGTGTATTCTTATTATAACATGATCTTTAGTCAAATCCTATGCTGTAACATACTCCCATATTTAAAATTAATTATTTAAACTATAAAAACAAATTGTAAATGCTTCTCTTTAACCAAAATAGTCATCGCAGAAATCTGGTAGATCATTAAGGTAGCAAAGTTTATTGAGTTCTTAGAAATATATTTGTTAGCCTTTCATGCATAGTCAGAGGGAGAAGTACTGATAATAAAATTTTCATGGAAAATATTATTTGCAAACCATTGTTCTAGACAGCAAACCAGAATGCAGAAACTACATACTGTAACTAAATTATTTGTGCATATAAAGTAATTAATCTTTGATACATGTGATTTCCAAAGTATTATTTATTGAATTAATGCATAAATGTATTAATATGCTATAAAAATGCTTTAAAAGAAACATTTAACTTAATGCTATCCCCAGGGTTAAGGTTGGATATGTTTCTACTAATTTTTTTTCCCTCTTCCTCTAGATCACAGAGCTGGAACATATTTCCCTGCCATTATAAACACACACAAACAATGATGTAGTTTGGACTTTGAGCACAAGGGACATACTTATCTTTTAGGGCTAGCCCTCCAAACCTACATCAAAATTATGCTTCCCCATTTAATGGCTGAGATTAATTGACCGCAAGAATCCAACAGAGGATAGAACCATGGGCAGAGAAGATTATGTCTCTGAAGGACGATGTAAGAGGGAAGCTGCCAATATAATAAGCTGAATTGTTGAAAAGCCTGAAACAAAAGTGGTGTAGTTACAGAAATAGTTACCCTGCCTACTATCTCTCAAAGTTTCAATTAACTGGGTCGAAGATCTGTTGGCCCATAAATATATTTATGTATTTTTATCCTCTATTCTCTACTTGTGCTGCATAAAATGCATGTTTGTGATTTATTAGTCACTGTTGAATCATGTTACATTATTCTACATTGTTATGATACAATATGTTAATACCAACTAAGGAAGAAATTACAGTCAATAGATCTAGCCTATCTTGTTCTTAAGGTTTAATCTACTTATTCAAAGTACAGAGTGTTAACTCCAGTTCTTTCCACATAAATTGCAACTTCTTTAAGTTCTAAAGTCATCACATTACCAGACTTCAATCTACTACAAGGATATAGAAAACAAAACAACATAGTGTTAGTATAAAAATTGAAACATAGACCAATGGAACAGAACAGAGAACCCAGGTATTAAATGATCCATCCAACTAATCTTTGACAAAGTGACAATAACACAGGCTAGGGAAAGGGAGACCTAGTCATTGAATTATGCTGAGAAAACTCGGTAGCCACAGACAGAGCAATAAAACAGGACCCCTCACACCACTCACAAAATTGAATTCAAGATTGATAAAAGACTTAAACGTATGGCACAAAATCATAAGCATTCTAGAAGAAAAAGTAAGCAAAACTCTCATAGACATTAGCTTAGGGGAATAATTTATGACTAAGACCCCAATAAAAATAAGTGATATTTGATTAAACTAAAAAGCTTTTTCACAGCTAAGAAAATAATCAATAGAGCAAATAGGCAACCTATAGAATGAGGGAAAATATTCACAACATAGGGCTAATATTCAGTATCTACAAAGAACACGTGAAAATCAGCAAGAACAAAAAGAACATTAAGTAGTGAGCAATAGACCTAACCAGAAGCTTTTCAAAGGAAGGCACACAAATGGCTAATAAACACAAAAAATGCCCAATTATCAGGAATATGCAAATTAAATACACAATGAGTGATTACCTTACCCCTGTTCAAATGGCTTTTATTAAATAGTCCAAAAACAACAGGTGTTGGTATGGATATAAAGAGAAAAAAACACTTCTACACTCTTGTTGTGACTGTAAATTAGTTCGACCTCTATGTAAACAATGTGGGTATTCCTCAAAGAACTAAAAGTTGAGCTACCTTTCAATATAGCAATTCTGAATTATGTCACCAATCCCTGAGTATCTACCCAAAGGGGAAAAAAAGTCAATTAAAAAGACACTTACACTCGAATATTTATTGCAACACAATTCACAATTGCAAGATGTGGCGTCAACCCAAATGCCTGTTTATTCATAATTAGATTAACAAAATGTGATATATGTCTACGATGGAACTGCTCAGCCATAGAAAGGATGAATTAAAGCCTTTTCAATTTGGATGTAACAGGAGACTATTATCCAAGGTGAAATATCTCAAGCCTGGAAAAACAAATAGCACATTCACTTGCTACTAAACTGAAACTAACCAATGAGCACACATGTTCAGTGATGAATGTAAAACTTAGTGAATATGAAGCAGGGAGTAGGGGGGGCAAGAGAAGGGCAAAAGCCTGCTTAATGGGTACAATGAACAATATTTGGGTAATGGGCATGCTTATTGCAGCGACCCAAACATTATAAAGGCAATCCATGTAACCAAAAAGATTTGTACTCTTTTAATACTTTTACAGGTATTTAAATAATAAATAAATAAAAATAAAATAGTTGCTTGGTCAAGCAATTGTATTTCTAAATCAGTAAAGAGCTTTTGCATAAATACAAGGATGTGTGTTGCTCTGTTTAGCCTTCTGTTTTATAGCATTGCACAAAAACAAGGATGTGTGTCTCTCTGTTTAGCCTTTTGTTTTATTGCATTTTGCAATCTCTAAATTTACGATATCACATGATTGGCATAATCTTTAATAATTACATATTACTTCTGTTTACAGAAGACATTGTGGTAGTTCTCCAATCATTCTTAAAAATGTATATCTATACGGGATTTGATTAATCTAAAAAGCTTCTGCATAGCTCTTCTCAACTATGGCATATGTTGTGTGTGTGTGTATACCACATTAAACTACATATATACATACATATGCATATCACAATGAATTATTGCTGGGGTTATTCTTCTACCTAAACATTTTAAAAAGTTCAGAGCATTTTGGAGGTGTTTGAAACTCTTAGTCTTTTATTAGTAAACACAGAACCCAAAACTTAATTTCAGCTATGTTAAAAGAAGAAATATAATTCATGTCCTAAGAAGCTTTAGGTAAAGGTCAGTATACATATATATGTAGCTCAATGTGGTATACACACACATTTGCCATTGAATACTTCTCAGCTATAAAAAGGAATGAAATAATATCTTTTGTAGCAATTCAGATGGACCTGAGACCAACATCCTAAGTGAAGTATCTCGGGAATAAAAAAAACAAATACTAACAATGGGCACGCAGAAGTACAAAGAAATATAAGGATGCTGGAAACCAAGAAGGGGTCAGGTGAGAGGGGTATAAGATGTAAAACTTACCTATCAGGTAATGAACATGATTAATGGTGACGGGCACACTAACAGCCTAAAACTAAGCCTTATACCAGGCTCCATGTAACAGAAAACATTTATACTCCCTTAATATTTAAAAATAAAAAAGTGAAATATAAAATTAAAAAAATGTCTTTTTTTTTCTTGAGACAGTCTCATTTGGTCACCCTCAGTAGAGTGCCGTGGCATCTCAGCTCACAGCAACCTCAAACTCTTGGGTTCAAATGATTCTCTTGCCTCAGCCTCCCAGGTAGCTGGGACTACAGGCCCCTACCACAAAGCCCAGCTATTTTTCTTTTTTTTTTTTTTCAGAGTTGAGGTCCCGGTCTTGCTTAGGTTGGTCTCGAACTATGAACTCAGGCAATCCACCCACCTCAGCCTCACAAGTGCTGGGATTATAAGAAAATTAACAAACCTTTTAATTAAAAGTTATAAAATAAAATATGCTTATTTTATATGCCACTATCCTATTTTCTTAATTGTTTTATTAATATTTAAACTGATGTGTAAAATTGTATGTATTCATCATGTACATCATAATGTTTTAAAGTATATATACACTGCAGAATGTTTAGGTCTAGGTGATTAACAAATGTTTTATTGCATGGTATATATACACAATGGAATACTACTGAGCCATCAAAAGAAGGATGTGTTGTCATTTTCAACAACATGTATGACCCTGGAAGACATTATATTAAATGCAAGAAACCAGGCACAGAATGATAAATACTGGTTGATATCACTTATATATGGAATCTGTTAAAACAGATTTTATTTATTTTGTTGTCTTCCATCTGGCCTTTCCAACTGAAAAAGGTTTGAATGAGTCAATGTCATCTTTTCCTTTAATGCAATGGCAATATAGACCTTCACCTAAAGCTCCTTTCAGACCTGAATTATATTTCCTCTTTTAACATAGCTGAAACTAAGTTCTGGGTTCTGTGTTTAATGATAAAAGCTTGAGAGTTTCAAACATCTTAAAAATGTTCTGTACTCTTTAAAATCTTTAGATAGAAGGCTAACCCCAACAATAATCCAGTGTGATAATCCTCACTGACATGGCACAGACTAATTATCAGACATTATAATGTATTGATTTCCCTCCTTTCTTAATTATGTTGGCCTATCTGGGTTGTTAGATTCATATAATCTAGGGATAGCCTCGCTCTGCCCTGTTCTGAGGAAGGGTGATCCTCTGGCATGTTCCGAGTTGCTTCTTGGCCCTAACCATGTATGTGGAAGCACAGCACAGTCTCCAGTGAATGCCTGCTTCTGTGCAGTGGTAAGTCAGCACCAAACTCTATTTACTCAGGTGAATTACAGAACAAAGTGCATTTTACTGAGCATTAATCGTGGCAAATCAACTCACTCTTAAAGATATTATGAGATAGATTTCAGATTTCTTATGTTATGCATTTGAAATATCATATAGGACAGATAACGATTCATAAGAACTCCTGGAGTTCATCGAGTGCAATATTTGGACGTTGGTGGGTTTAGTTGAAATGTGACTTCACAGGACCTGTAAGTAGGGTAAGCAGTGGTGATGCCTGAACAGATGTGAGGTGGGTCCAAGAAGATGGCTTTTTGAATAGTAACTAATGTGGACCATGTAGAGCTCTGAAGAGGGGACAAGATCCAGGATAGCTGTAATTATTCAAATTATTTGAAAATTATTTTAATAAAGATTCCCTGTGCTTAGTCTAAGAGATTTATATTAGTCTGAATGGGATGGGGAGATGTAATCTTCATTTTAATAAAGATGTGATTACTGATTACTTAAGAGCTGAGAGGGGGGTTTGCCGAACATGCCATCCCTATAAAAGTACAAACATTTGACTAACAGGGGTAAACCTTAACCATATATTGCCAAAGGGAAAAAGTTTATTTGGTTACAGGAAAAATACAATTCTGTACAAAGGTAGGAGAAGAACATATAATGTAGAAAATTTTCCTTTCCATCCATGTGCTTAAGAAAATAGTTTGATAAAGATCATGAAAGTCATTAAATTAATGCTAAATTGTGACAGATTCATTACATGGCCACATAAACACTCCCATCTCTTCACGTTTAGCTTTAATGACAATTAGTTAAAACACCATTTCTCTACTTACTGGCTTAAATTATAAAATGTTAACAGACTGAAATTGGGAAGATTTTATTTATTTATCTTTTAATGGATGACATGAATCTGACAAAATCATGACTTTTTTTGGTCTCATTGATTCTTGCTTTAAAGATTTGTCTGTGTTGCTCTAATTCCTAAGCTCTATTGCTTTCTACCAGCAATGACATTGAGTTTCAGAAATGGAAACTTTTTACTTTGATATAAATGTTCCATGGACTATGCTTAAGCATTAATAGTCAGATTGTTTTCCTAAATCTTCATATTCGTGGTGGACTTTTTAAAATTACTGAAAACTCTTTGCTCTGTCTTCTATCCCACCACTTAAACTTCCTTCTTCTGTGCTTTACTTCCTTCCTTTTTCATTTTTTTTCCCTCTGGCTTTGTTTCTCATGTTTCCTTTCTTCTACTTTTTTCTCTTCTTGCTTCTTACCAGATGCTACAAATTAGCTCTAAATTCAACATGCAAAGATGAATAAAGATATTCCTTAATGCTGTTATTCTGAAATGAGAAAGACAAATTAATTGCACAAATTAAGGAGGAAGAGCCCATTTGATGAGAATTTAGAGTCTTAAACCTTTTAAACACATGATGTCAAGCAGTGATGCATTCTTTCCATCTCTAAGTCTTAAATATTACCCATGCACATTAAATTTTCTAGAATTCTTAGAATATGTATGAACAGTGAGGCAGAAAACTTTATAAATTATTATAGAAATGTGTAGTAGAGTGTCATTATAGGTCTTAAGGATATGGATGGTTATGGAAAGACAACGAGAAAAACCCAACTAGCCAGTGGGTGTACATATGTGTGGTATTAGGCATCACTGAGTTGATAATATTTTTCTTCTATGCAGCTCAACAGAATTGGTCTCATGGATCCTGGCCCCTCTTTAGCAGAGGACCTTTATCTGCTGAGATTTTATGTGTTCTTTTTTTTTTGTCAAAGTACATTGAAATTAGGTCAAAAGCCAGAACCAGAATATTTTCTCCAAGTTGATAACTGCTTTAAGTTGGATGAAGTCTTTGTTCCTGATGTTAAAATTTAACGTCAATATAGTACACATTTCTATGATTGCGGCTATGATAAAGCATAATGTAAGAAACAATATGATGCAAGTGGAGCGGGCCTGGGGCACTATTTCTGTGTGATACAAGAAGTAGAGCCAATTGTAAGCTTTCATAACAAGCTCTTGACCCTGAATTAATATTCAAGGAAGAGACCTTGGTCTTATGTTAACTGATTAGCTGAGAGAAACCCTCGGGGCTACAGCCGTCACAATTTCAGTTTCAAGTTAAAAATCCAACCAAAGTGTGCAGCAGAGAGAACTATAAGACAAAAGCAAAAATCAATATCTAGCAAGGGACAGAGAATACCAAGGAAAGACAGCTGGGAGGGCACTTCTGCAGAAAATGCGGTGAATGAAAGGAGGGCATCTACAAAACCTGCTTTGAAGAATTGGGAGTGTGTCTGATAACGAAGGCCTCCACAAAGAAGAAAGAAAAAAAAATTTTGATTTTTAAAATGGAAAACTCAGTTCTAAGTGTGAAAAGAGAAACCTACAAGAGGCCACCTGTCTCATCCTAATGATAAACAAAAAACTGATACTATAACATCTATTTTTAAAAAAAGTTCAAACAACTAAGACCATATGTATTCCTAAAAAGATGACACTTCAGAATGCGAAAAAAATCTCATAAAAAGGCAGGACTTAAAGGAAAGAACAGGATTCAAAATAAAGTTTCCCCCTAAAGTCAGGTGGGGGAGCAATGATGAGGAGCAGAAAACAGCCAATGTCTAAGAACTTGTAATAGTCTCCTGTGTGTTTCTGCAGCAGAGTGGGTATCAGAGGTGCTGCTCTGACAGTACTAGTCGCAGTCAGTCAACAACCTCTTGCTCAGGGCCGAAAATCAGACAGAAGTGTGCCGGAAAGGGACAGAGAAGGAATGCTGGAGAAGATGCCCCATGAGACCTGTGGCTCCTAATACATGTGCAAGTTCTCTCTTCTCCCCAAGACAAGGACAGGGTGAAAGAGAGGAGAAAAACCTATAAGTTGCAGGTCAGATTCTTTCTGTCCCCCAAAGTCTTCCTGGAATGAAAGAGCAGAAGAGCTGGGGGGAAAACCCTTCCTCGGGGCCACTCTGGAATTTCAACTACCAAAGACTGAAGGCAGGCCAGGAACGCTAAGACAAACCACTTCAAAGTCATTCTGAAATGCCGTAGAGAATTGCAGTTATAGAGGTTTCTCTAAACGTAAAATATTGATTCCGCCCACAAATTATAAAGCGGTGGGTGAAATTAATCAAATCGTAGCTGCATGGAGACCCTTAGGGAGATTGATTCAGTACCAAACAGCCTACAAAAAGAGAGAGAGAGAGAGAGCCACTTTCCGGAGGTAAATGTTACTACCTTCAGGGTCTACTGTACCTTCATCTAAAAATTGTGACCTATTGTAGAGATAACAGTCAGTAAAAACGTATTCAAAATACCCCAGCTGATGAAATTATCAAAGATATTCACTTGAGCTCTCCCGGACATCAGTAAATCTCCTTCTCACTGACAAATGCTGCCATTTCCATTTAGCAAAGCTATTACAAAATAATTTGCAGTATATTTACAGGGCCTAGACATGAGAAGGTGCAAGCATCTCTTTTACACAATGATTGTATTTGTTTCAGTGGGAAACAGTGCAAGCATGTAGATTTGTTCTAAACTTCCACCCAAAGACTTCCTTCTTCATCTTCTTGAGATAAAGCTGTTTCTGTATTTGTTTAATCCAGAATAGGGTTGTTATTCTTCATCAGCTAAAACAAAAGCGTTGAACTATAGGCAGAGAGTTTCTTGGTTGTATATATTAGTCCTTTCTCTCCCTTCCTTTCTTTTAACCTTGGGTTACCCTACCAAATTACAGTCAATGGTGGTTATTCATGTTGGGTGGGGGTTGTTGTTGTTTTTGTATAAAGTCACTATGAACACTGCGTTAGAAAATATTGAGTCAGTTTTGGGGCAACATACGGGTTTTAGTTTCTGTAAGCCTCTGGTTACAGCAACTAAACACTTTCAACACATGATTAATACATAACTTTGTTTAACGTTTGTTTCAATTTTCAATTTAAGGACACTTTATTTCATGTGTAGTTGATTGATTACCACTAAACTCATGGACAACACCACTGTAAGTCAAGAAAAGCTTACTATCTAACACATAAATTTTAATTCAAAGTATTTTACAATCTTCTTGATCTTAGAAACCCAACACAACACTTCACCAATATTTTTTGGGGGAATAATTTAAACAGCAAAATTACCAAAAATAATAAAAAAAAAACTCACGAAAATGGGCAAATGGTGGCAATAACTGAAAAAAGGACACTTGTAAACAGTGAGAATTGAAACAAAATGACCCAACATCATCCTGCTCCCAGCTCTGGGAACCCACACATTGTGTTCCCATTACAACTCAGCTATTCTTGCCATTCTTCTCTTGTTCATGTCCAAACAACCAGTAGAGTGTGGAGAGTATTGATTTTTGAGGTTACAAATACATGTTAATAGGTAAGAAAAGTAATTAATATGAAGCCTATAAATAATGAGGATTGACCATTTCTCTAGAAACCATAGGGAGAATACCTAGAAATTCCTTTCTAAATTCTTTGTAATTTGGAGTGTCTGCAGTTTCCTGACAAATGTGACCTGTTTTTTAAGATTTACAATCTTTCTTTCTTGACCCTTACACTATGGGAATAGGTCTTTTCTATAATTAGTAAATGTATTTATTAATTCAATTTTCATTTTATCAAGAATATACACTGTGGCAATTATCATTCATAATGCTAAAATACAATAGTGCATTGCCTCTACTTCAAACATGTAAATGTAATTGTGCATATAGTGTGCTGTTTAATACGTGAGTGGTAAATTGAAATTTAGTCTAGAGGTAAAATGGAGAGCACAGTCAAATACTAGGTTAGTCGTAAAATGCCCAGAGACAAAGTGATACTAAGGTCAAATTTTGATAAATAAACTGAATTTTATTCAGTGGAAAAGGGTTATTTAAAGCCTTAAATAATAACAGAGAAACAATGATTTTCCAGGGTTGTTTTGATATTGCCATTTTGATACAGTGAAGGATTTTATTTCACTATTTTTTATTCAAGACATTTGGAATTGAGTTTTTAGATGAAAACACTAATCTCAGAATTTCACAACGAAACATTTGATTTCAAATAAAAAATGCAGAGATTTATCTCAAAGCATCAAACAATTTTATGGGCAAGAAAAAGTATATCTGTATTTTCTGCTTTTATATTCATCTTTCTGAATTGGGTAGAATCAATACAAGATCATATAATATACAATTAAAAGGTTGGTGTCTAAATACTCTTCGAGGACACATATGAGGATATATTAAATTCTATGTCAGGTCTGGATAATTGCAACTTAGATTTCTTAGTCTATTTCTGCATGCTTGTGGAGAGTTGTAAGCTGCACAAATACAGGAACAGGATTGATGGGGAGGAGAGTATGCAGAAGGCACTGAAGAAGATAAATGGATACACATTTTAAGAATAAAAAACTGTATTAAAATTATAATATTAATTCATGAAGGGTACTGGTGAAACTTACTAAATGTAGAATACCATTGTCTTCATATAGTGATTAAGAAAATGCCACAAAGGCTATGTTTAACAGTTCGATGAAAATATTTCAGATTGTATTTCAGATTGTGCCCCATGATTGCACTAATGTACACAATTATGATTTAATAAAATTTTAAAAATTATAGTATTCAATGTTTATCGATAATAAAAGATGAATACAAGCCACGTTGTGCACCTCTTGTAACTGCAGAAGCCAAATGTCATGTATTTTAAATTTAATACTTTTTTTCTTTCTTAAAATTGTATACATTTTTGGTACCTCTGTGTATTCGAGGCTTATTTAAGAGGTAAATCATAATACATGCTATTTTAGTGGTTGGTGATGGAAAAGGATAGTATGTAATTTAGAAAAAACTTGTAAATATGGTACTCAAGTAACATGTATCGACAATAATAACAATGACAGATATAACTATTGGCATTACTTGCCTACTTACTATGTGTTCCACATTATAATATATGTTACTTAATCTAACCTAAATGTCATAACTACAGGAAGGATTTATTATTGTTATATATTTTAAATTAGGGCACAAATTGAAAGAAATTCAGCAACTTTCTCAAGGTCATAGAACTAAACATTGGCAAACACAGCATTTGAATGAGCCAGGTTGGATGAATACTACCTTTATGGTAAAGTTCCTACTTATATGGTTTTTCTTTCTTTCTTTTTTTTTTTTTCCTCTGTGTGTGTGGGTATTGTAGTAGTAGTAGTAGGGGAGAAACAATTTTTTTTCTTCGTAAACATTTCTATTAAAAGAAGCTTAGAATTACAAAGTTTATTGTTCTAGTAAGTTCTGATATGTTTACCTCTTCTAAAATGTTCAATAGTCTTCTAATATATAGACTATTGAAAAATAACTTTAAATAATTTCTTTGGTTTATTTGAAAGCATATATTCTCCCAGGATAACAATGGGTCAGTGAAAAAAAAAACTGTTTTGTGAACAATAAAATCAGCAGTGAAGAATGAACACCAATGTCAGTAAGACATGGCCTTGGAAACAAAACTAATTCAATTTTTTATTCAGTGAGGTGATAGAATAATCTTTACTTGAATGCTAAAATAATGTGTATTTCCATATTTTCCAATTAAAGATTTGCATATAACTATGGTCCAAAGGCAAAACTCACACTGACCTTTATATTATTCAAAGTAATGTGAAAAATACAAATTTTGTTCCAAACTTCTGGATTATGAAAGTCCATTACAAAAGACAATACTGATAATAGAAAAATTTTCAACACTAACCCCAAGGAAAATATAACTGTTTTTTCCTAAAACATAATATTTTACATAATATCTACAATAATATGATAATATTATAAATTATAGTAACATAAATAACAACAATATATATTTTCAGTGGCTTTCAGTCCCAAAATGAGAATGTCTAAATAGCCATACTATTATTATCTTTACTTAATGAAAGCTTTCAATTGGTTTAGGGCTAGCCATCATCTCTCAGGGAAATCAGCTGGAAAACCTACTTTCCAGATTTGAGGCAGGCAGGCGGTGAGGCTGTATGAGGTCATTATATAAGAAGTGCAGGAAGAACACTAGTCCCACACTCTAGGGACTAGTAAACCCCCAGTGATATTCAAATTGAAATCACTGTCTTTTTTCTTCAAATTTTTCTGCTTTTAAGCAAATTTCCTTTTATAATACCATTTCCCTAGTCATTCAGCTACAAAAATTCTGTATATTCTTGGCATGTTCCTTCCATTTGTGGTCCACCACTAGGCTACCATCAAATCCTGCCTACCCTTTCTCTGATGTACTATTTTAGCTGATCCATTGTCCTTATTCAAAACGCTGAAACTAATTTCAGCTTCAGTATTCATACTAACGTATTATCTTTTGCAAGTATTCGATAGCTACAAAATTGATCTTTCTGAAATAGACAGTCTGTCAATAGCTTCCCAAAGCCTTTAGAATGAGATCTAACTTCTCTCCTCCAAGTCCCGATCAGAATAGAACTTTCTGGACATAATCCTATTGGTCTTTTAAGCAGCCGGACAACCAACCCAAAGTACAAATCTTCTCTCACTACAGTGGTTGACTATTTTTTTTCCAATTTAATTTCCTTATTTTTAACATTTCCACCTTTTAGTATGACATTCTCTGTAAATTCTACATGTTAATATCCCTCTGCTTTATTTTTCTCTTAAGGTATTCAGAGCAAGATTTCTCTTGGAGGTGACAATACTGTAATGTCTTTTTCTTACTATGAGTGTTCAATAATTACAAGAATGGATTTTTTTTACACCAATAGAAAAACTCGTGGGGGAAAGAACTGTCATGTTACAAGCCGTAGAGAATCAATTACTGAATACAGACAGCTGAGCTGTGTTAGTCTCCAGGTTATTGAAACAAGGTGTTATTAAACCTCCTGAACTTTTGTGTCTGCACACATTACTGTGCATGGTTTCTCCAACTCTCCATCACATGGGACCATGTCCTCCCCTCAGTAAATACACCAATAAGACTAATTGACATCTGGCTTGTGATAGAATGTGACTTATAGAGGAGTAATAAGTCAATATATTCAGCAACTTTGGTTAACATAACATTACCAGCTTCTCCATATATTTTCTGAAATATTTTTAAAAATCTAGCTCTTTCAATTCTCTGAAAGATACTATTTAAACATCTTAATGTTAATACCGTGCACATAATAAATGTCTCGATTACATAATCCCTTTCTCTCTACCTCAATACTCTGAAATAATCCTAATGTAAACTGTCCAGTACGTGTTATCTTATTACAGACCTCAGTATAATGACTAGTTAAGGTTAAACTTAGTTATTATTGATCAATTTAGTCCAAATAGTTCAAATCAGCCTAGATAACAATAGTTAATTCTAATTCAACAATAAAAACTCAAATTTTATATTATGTATTCCCAAATAGTACAGGTGTGGGGAAAAAACATTGCAGTTTTTAAAAGAAAAGGTCAAAGTCAAAATGAATTAAAAAATAACCAACATAAATGCTCCCATTTCGCAACGAGATTGTTCTATTTGGATGCATCGCTAGATATAATGGTGTTTGTTATCCTTTTGATATTTATTAATATAAATTATCAAAAGTTTGTTATCAACTTTTGATATTAATCATTTCCTGCATCATGAAGAGAATCGTCCTCTGTCTGTCTGCCACCTCCAGCGACCTCACCTCTTTCCCACCACTTTTAGTCATCTATTTCCTTTTATTCTCATCCTGCCTGGATCCCATGCCTAACTATTAAATCTTCAGTTATACAACCAGAAAGATTTTACTTTTTATGAAAAAAATAAAATTTTATTTGTTTAGTTTCCATCAAAAAATCCTACGTTTTTTTTTTTTTTTTAAATCACCCGTGTGTCATGCTGTGAGCCATGGTCAATTTGAGCGCTTTTCCCCTCCTGTCCATCGTTCCTCATATAACAATCCCCCAAATGCATTGTGACTTTGAGACGATACTAACTTTATAGAAAATTTGAAAATACAGTTCATAGATGTTTTTTCTGAATTATCAGAGAGTAATTTTTCTGCCCATATTTTCCCTTTCTTCCCTGGCACTGCTTTGACTGAGTCTCCTCCAAAATTCAGGTGTTGTCAGTGTGGTCACATTGAGAGACGGCACCTTTAAGGGGTGAGAGGGCTATGAGGGCTCCTTTCCTATAAAAAGAATTAAAGCCCCTTTAAAAGAGGCCCCATTCAGTGTTCTGCCTGATTGCTTCTTACCTCCTTCCACCACGTGAGGACACACTCTTCCTCCCCTCTGGAGAACCAGCATCAAGGCACCGTCTTAGCAGCAGAGCAGCCTTCCCTAGACATGAACCTGTACGCTCCTTTATAAAGGACTTCTTAGCTTTACAGTTGGGAGGGTATAGATTTCCGTTCTTTATACATTACCCAGTCTGAACTATTCAGTTGTAACACACAGGTTAACTAACACCCGGTCAGTATTGAAACTACTGCAAAAATCATTTGCTGCTCTTTAAAAAAGGTTCCCACATGAAAGTGGAAAAAAGTTTATTGGTCAGCATGCATTAGGAGAGAGAAGAATTGGAAAGGGTCAATACATGTATTGAGTTTTGCTCATCTCGACTTTGTGCACAATATATTAAAACATTAAAGATACACTTAGAGCTTTCTAGATTGATTCCTTCTAAATAAATGAAATTGATTGTGTTATCTAAAGATAATTTTAAGAACCAAGGCTCTCTAGTGTGACAGACATATGGCCAAATGGTAATGTGAATTCCAATTGCTGCTGTGAAAGGATTTCTTCTGAGTCACATAGTTATCACTTTATACTTACACCTCATCTTCTTATGATCACAAAACGAGGTGCAAAATGAAAATTAGCAAAAACAGTATGATGGGTAGCTGAAATGTCAGGGAAACAGCGGCAAATGATATGGGACAACTGAGTGTGAATTTATTGAAGTTGAAAAGGATAGCATTGCAAGGAAAACATGATAGAAATGCTTACACAGGGCAGCAGATGAGGGATTAAAACAAGAGGAAAAGAGAAACTCCAAGGAAAATGTTGATGTCAAAACATGGGGTGTGTGGGGAAGAGCATTCCAAGGACAGGGGTCAGAGAGCTCAAGAGCTCAGAGGAGGCATGCTCATGGCTTTAGGGAAATACCAAGGGGTCCAGTAGGGAGACATCCAGCGCTCCTGAAGTGAGCAAGCTCTATGTATCATACGTACGCTGTGCACCTGGGTGTCAAATCATATTGTACACAATAGATCAGATACTTATTTTAGTACCAATTGTGTGTGAATACTACCACAGTTGAAAAGAATTCGCCAAAGGATAATCAAAAACAAAATGTAATGATTGACACCTTCAATTCTCTCTCTTTCGTAAATAAGGTTTAATTTTAAGAGAAATCATAATACTCAGTGATTATATTAGGGAAAATAAATTTTTAGAATAATTTAATTGGCAATTCCATCTAAAAAGTATAAATATACCACATGAAATTCCACACTGTGATCAGTGTACCACAGGGATTCTAATTTCGCTTTAAGCTAATTTTTTTTAAGCAATGAAAAGGTCATGAAGAACAGGAAGTTCAGTTTTTCAAACTAGATTATCTTTTTTTTTTTTTTTTTGAGACAGAGTATTAAGCTGTCCTCCTAGGTAGAGTGTTGTGGCATGAAAGCTCACAGCAACCTCCAACTCCTGGGCTTAAGCAATTCTCTTGCCTCAGCCTCCCAAGTAGCTGGGACTACAGGAGCTCACCTCAACGCCCGGATATTTTCGACTATTTCTTTTCTTTTTTTTTTTTTTTGATTGTAGTTTTCATTGTTGTTTGGCAGGCCCAGGCTGGATTAGAACCCGCCAGCTCTGGTGAATGTGGCTGGCACCTTAGCCACTTGAGCTATAGGTGCACAGCCTTATATTATCTTTCTATAGTTAACATGAAATTCGCTAGCCTATAAATCATACAGAAGTTATGTCTAATATAAATTTTATAGATAATTTTATTGTAACTAATTGGAAAAACATTCAAACAACACATATTTTGGATGTGTTAATAATAACTATAAAATAATTTAACCTCACAAAAGGCTTGAAAATTTAAAAAAAATAGTGCACATATCTTTTATTTCATTATCCCATTATACATGACGAATTTTTTATCTAGCATCTCTGAAACCATGCTTTGGAGTTTGAAAGTGGTGATTAATTTGCCTGTCTAGTGTAACCAATATCTTTATCATTGATGTCCAGACTGTGCCTATGAGCTAGTCAGCAGTTTGTGCTTCAGTAGAAAACTTTGTTCCTACATCAAGAGTTTTACAACCAGCTCTCACCCCTGCCTCCACTGGTTACTTTAGGTACTATTAGAACTATTAGAAATGAAAAATACATTGAAAAGAAAACTCAACAAAAATGAATGAGCTTGTTTTGATTACTAGCCATAAAACCAAAAGAATATACATGCAGAGGTGATGCCTGTGGCTCAAGGAGTAGGGCGCCGGGCCTGTATCCTGGAGATAGCGGGTTCAGACTCGGCCCCAGCCAAAACTGCAAATAAAAAAAGAAAAACAATGTACATGCAATTTCAAAGTTCAACAGTTTAGTGATTTAGGTCTGTCCATTGCCCTGATAAGAATAAAATGTTTATCAATTAATTACGTAAAATGCAGGATTTTTACTTATAAGTAATTGTAATTAAATATTTTTCCTAAAGTATATGTAAAAATTAGACAAGGAATCCTTTACCTACAAATTGAAACAAAAACTGAGTGTCTTTATTTGATACTATTGTAAAAGCCTTAATTCAAAGGTATCTCTTGGTTTTTATAATAATACTTATTGTTTCTATGGCTTTTGTTATACTCTGATTTCTGAGTAGTGTTCCCTTGAGTCATAGTTTTCTGTTTATATCCTTTCTCTTAGATGGTAGACATTATATTTATGGTGACTGAACTTTATTTTTCTACAAACATGCAAATTATTATATGATATTTATATTGTGATCCCTGCAAGCTACTGAATAAAGGGATTTTATTATGGATGCAAGAGGTAATAATGTCCAGTTGCTAGTCAAGCAGGGGTTTGTATTTACAGCAGCCTAGATTAAGTAGAAATTAACTATGTCCCATTTGTGTGGTTACCATAGGGATGCCAAAATAAATGTGCATAAGATGTCTACACTGTAGATAGGAAGGTTACCAGATCAGAAATTTATTGTCTAACAGCACAAATGAAGAGTGATTTAGAAGAATAAAAGAAATAAGCTTGAATAACATCCAACTTACTCAATTTACAGAAATCTTATCCTAGCATTTTTATCTAGTTATTTACTTAATTTTGGTTTAAGTCTTCCTCAGAATAATAAGTTGTTAAACTCTATTGCATTGAAATGCCTCTGATTCTTTAACTATAGCTCTTGATTTAAATTCAGATTTAAGAATTATTCACTCAATAATTAGGCAATCAATGGTTACTTGTCTTGCTGATTTTTTGTGAGAAAAAACACTAATCCCACACTTTTTGTGGTTTTAAAGAAATTACTCAATTTTGAAATGGATTTAATCACTAATGCTAGATTTCAAGAGATTAAGGAAAAATAATTCATTGACTCCATTATGAAGTGAAATATATTTGGAAAACTCTGAAAATAAGAAATCAGTTGTGAAAGCTGAAATGAATTTCATATAAATGTATTTAAACTGCTCTATTGTGTTTTATAGACTGATTATATTTTATCTTCATTGTCGTAGTATTGATTTCTTTGTGATCTGTTTTGGTATCTAATTATTTAAGCAAGAGGTCTTTGTTTAGAAATAGAATATAAAGTTGTCAGTAATCCCATGGAAATAATTACCTCTATTTTTGTTGTATTTTTATGAGATTAAAGACTTAGAATATTATGTACCTATTTGGAACTACATGTATAATAGAAATAATTTTGTCTTATCTTTAATATTTAAATTTTTAAAAGTCTCATTGATTACTACTACTTCTTGAAAGTATACAATTTGGTTAGATAATGTAGTTTTCAGACAAATTTATCATATACTAATTGTGCATGCTCTATTATACAGAGCTTAATGATAAGTACACAATGACAAAACAAAAAAATGTTTTACTCATCATAGTTTAATAGTTCAATTGTTCGCAATGCACAAATAAATAAATGAATGAATCAAACCAAAGATGTAAACATTGTGGTGTAAAAGATCAGTGATGATAACTGTTTTGTAATGGGGAAGAGGAGGAGCAAGGAAAGAGGAAACACTTGAGTTTGTTTTTTCCAGAATCAAAAACATGTTCATTCTATACAAAATCAGGAAGATTTAATAGAAGTGCCTCAACTCTATTGCAAGATCCAACAGTACATTATTAGGACCATCTGTGGACTGGGAAATACTAAGCCTTGCATAAGCTATTTGCTGGTGTTGAAAGATGCTTGGCATAGTGAAAAAGCACAAGAATTTGTGAGTTTTCAGATCTTACTTTTTGCTCTGGTTCTCCATTTAGCTTTTGGCCATCTGTGTTTATATAGGAAAGATGAGTTGTCTAATACCCTGAGAACTCATTATACAAGTTGTAGAGAGCTGCATACTTTGTACCTGTTTTAAGCTTTGAGTGAAATAATGTTATAATATTTACTTAATATATTATGTAAATATATTAAATAATATATGATATTTGGTAATTTTAGTATTTCTGAGTACTGTGTTCACTCTTAGTATTATTGAGTATTGATTATTATTCCTAAAGCAATTTAATGATTAGAATTAAAATGAGATTATTTTAAGTTACTTTGCTCATAGTAGGCATGAATAAATTACATATGGCACTAATTGTATAATTTGAAATAATATTTGCTCCATGAATGACCATAAATTAAATACCCTCTGAAAAGTAGACTAGATCAGGAATCCCTGTCACAATATGGTCTTTCAAGAATTCTGCTTAAGTTGGCCTTATATATTTCATCAATAATATGCTAGAAAAACAACTTAGTATAACAATCAGAACAATATATTGTTTTTGACATGACACTCCTTAATCTAATGAACTTGGACAAATAATTCACTTTGTGACTCACATTCAATAAAAATGAATCAAACTAATCCCATCAATACTCCCAGGGAAGTTTCATAAAGATCAGCTGTGCAAGGTATGATTTATTCTTTAATTGATTTACTATTATTAATTATAAATGAAAGTGACTTCCTCCAAGAATATCATAATCTAGGAAATTGAGGGAACCTTTTTTAAAGTTATGAAACAATTAAAAGTTGTGAAGAACTTGTTTTATGCTAGGTTTACAATTAGGGGTATACTACACTCATCATATATTATATGTGCTACATGTCAAATTGTAACTATATAATTTAATTATTAATTTAATACAAAAATAATAGAAATGTATTTTCAGATGTAGAAAATAAATTATACGAGAAATGTAAAGTTTGGTATAATTTATTTAAGAAAAGTTTTGTAAAATTTACCAATTAAGCCATGTTGGACTTTTTTTTTTTTTTCAGGAAAGTTTGACATTTTTAATACGATCTTTTTGTTTGTAATAGATATATTCCTATTTTCTCGTTTTTCATGTGTTAGTTTTGTATGTGTGTCTTTCTAGGAATGTGTTCAATTCATTTAAGTTCTCTAATTTTCAGCATGTAATCACTTGTTTTTCCTTAGAAACTTTTTCATTTCAGTAAGGTAGAAGGTAACTTCTACTTTCATTTATGATTCTAGTTAAATAATTCTTCTTTTTCATTTAAGTAAAGGTTTGCCAATTTTGTGAATCTTCATAAATAAGCACCTTTTGGTTTTATTAATTTATTATTTTGTGATCATTTTTATACCTTAAATTTGATTAATTTCCATTCTAATCTTCATTTTACTGCTCTCTGCTTTTTTTAAGAGTTATTTTGTTCTTATTTTCGTTATGTATTTAGAGGAAGGTTAGTTTATTGACAAAAGATCTTTCTTTTTTCAATACAGGACTTTACAGGTGTAAATGTACTTTTAAGCATTGTTTTAGATAAATTTCATAATTTCTGTTGAACTTTGATCATAATTAATTTCAATTATTTTCTAATTTTTCTGTAATTTTTATTTTTGACTCCTTTTTTGTAGAGGAGTATGTCATTTAATTTATACATGTTTTTCAATTTTTTGCTATTAAGGATCTCTAATTTAGCTACAGGGGTTAAAGAATATAACTTAATTTTTTATATCAGTTTAATTTATTAAAATCATTTTATATTGTAACATATTGTCTATACTGTAGAATGTTTCAAGTGCACTTGGGAAGAATGTACACTATGCTTTTTGGGGTAGAATTCTTTTTTTTTTTTTATAATTTTATTGAATCATAATTCTGTACATTGGTGCAATCATAGGGCATGATTCATATACATTCAGAAATGTTTTGATCGTACTGTTACAGTTAGCCTTCATGGCATTTTCTTGATCACTATATA
>CAUYON010064442.1:0-27596 GCA_963573935.1 Arctocebus calabarensis | reverse complement strand
GATCTCAATCTACACATGAAGTAGCAGCAAGAATTGGTGTTACTATTCCAGCAATATTTGACCATTTAAAACAAACTGGCAAGGTAAAGAAGTTGGATACATGGGCTCTGCATGAACTAAATGAGTGTTAGAAGAGATATCACTTGGAAACTTGGCTTTCTTTGCTGTCACAACACAAAGGCAAACCATTTCTACACCATATTCTTATGTGTGATGAAAAATTTACTCTTCTTTTTTTTTTTTTTTTTTTTTTACCCAGGCTCACTCTGTAGCCCTGGGTAAAGTGCTATAACTCAACAGCTCACAGCAACCTCAGACTCTTGGGCTCAGGTGAAAGTGATCCTCTTGCCTCAGCCCCCTGAGTAGCTGGGACTAGAGGTACCTGCCACAATGCTTGACTAGTTTTTCTATTTTTAGTAGAAACTGGTCTTGCTCTTTCTCAGGTTGGTCTCAAACTCCTGAGCTCAGGCAGTCCACCTGCCTTGGCCTCCCAGAGTTCTAGGATTACAGGTGTGAACCACCAAGCCTGAAAAACATATTCTTTTTGACAATTGCAAGCATTTGGCACAGTGGTTGGATAAAGATGATGTGCCAAAACTAAATATTCATCCAAAAAAGCTAATGGTGTCAGTTTTGAGATCCAGTGTTGGTACTATCCACTAGCAGTGGTTCTCAACCTTCCTAATGCCATGAACCTTTAAGATGGTCCAAAGAGATCGCGACCCACAGGTGGAGAACCGCAGCTACAGCTTCATGAAACCGGGTCAATCACCTACAGTGAATGTCTACTGCAGTCAAGTGAATGACATAAGGAGGGTGCTTGTGATTAAACAGCCAAGACTGGTCAGTAGAGATAGGCCAATCCTCTTGAAAGACGAGACTGTTGCACAAGCAACACTGTTCAAAACTGCAGAAGCCGGACTTGGAAACTCTCTCTCCTCCACTGTATTCACCAGACCTTGCACTGACTGACTACCACTTCTCCCAACTTTGGACCACTTCTGGAGAGGAAAAATATTTAATTCTCAACAAGATGTGGAAAACACCTTTCACAATTTCCTCACCATAAGCTCTCCAGGCTTCTTCACTGCTGGCATACACGAGTGGCCATTATGATGGCAAACTGTGTCTATAGGTTAGGCGCATATTTTGATTAATTGTACTACTTCTCGTTTGCAATATTATAAATTAAACTTTTGATTCAAAAGCAGACATTTCTGATTTAATGGCCTAATATAAAATGGGGTAGCTGCATGTAACCTACATAGAGCCTTCTGTATACGTTAAATCAGCTCTAGATTACTTATATTACCTAATACCATGCAAGTACTATGAAAATAGTTGTTAATAATTTTTTGATTTGTTTTTTAGAAATATTTTTATTTAGCAGTCAGTTAAATTTGCAGAGTCCATGGATACCAAAGGGCCACCTGTACAAATTCCAGGGTTTAACTCACATTTAAGTCTAAGAACAAATAGGCCCCTTTGAACAGAAATTTCCTTTATTCCAGAGAATGCTCTGACCACTTTGCCAAAGATTTGTCAGTCTTCCAGGACTCCATAGGATCCCTTTTTGTACTGCTAGATACAGAATAAATATATATGATAAAAATGCATGTGATAACTAAAAAACAGAGGTAGAGGGAAGCCTAGCATTTTCCAATAGGAAGGAGCTCATCATGAAACTGCAGAGAAATGAGTTTTCTTAGCCCAAAAGGGGGACTGTGGTTCACGGTTCCTCAAAAGTCTGTTTTCAATTGCTTTCTCTGCATTACCGAAGGACTGACTTTCTGATCTAAGGGGCCTCTGCTATCTAAAATGTCTGAATGTACTAGTTTAAATGCATGGTGTCAGCAAAAAATGAAAACCAAACTATTTTTTTCCTCTCACTAGTAAGAGCTGAGCCAGCTGTTCACATGTGCCCACTTGGGCAGGGAAACTGGCCAAGTATGTGGGAGGGAGGGAGAGGCCTCAAGGCTCATACAGGCCTGCAGATACCATAGTCGGCTTTCAAGCTGCATGATTCACGTGTTAATACTGGAACCCTCACCATCTGATCTCAACTGGAAAAAGCATTTAGAGTATATAAGACTCTTTGGCTACCACATAGGGAACCAAAAAAAAAAAAATGGATATTAAATCTAATCATAGATGAGATTTCATGCCTTGTAAATTCTAAAAGAGCAGTTTGTAAAAAAAAAAAAAAAGCCTACAGCGAATAGGTTTCTTTCCTTCTTTCCTTCAGTCTTTCCTTTTTTTCCTTCCTTTCCTCTTTTCTTCCTTTTCTCCTTCCTTCCTGAACAACATTTATTTTCCAAATATCCATGTACTGCCTATAAAGTTTTTTAAAAAATGAAACTAACAAAACACTGTCTCCCTTACTAAACTCCAGCCAGTGAGCGAGTTGTTTTCCGTTTGGGGCGTGTTTGTGTTTGACCAATGTGAGTCTGAAGTCCTTTTAGAGACCGAGGCTCATATGAGAGACACTTCCCTGGGAGTGTCAGATAGCCAGAGTGCCAAGCCTGTGGAAGGCTGCAGCATGCAAAGCCCATCTCTCAGCCTCTACCAGCCTGAGCGCCACTTCCTGCAATTCTTGTCGAATGTGCTTCTTTGCTATTTTCCAATTACTGGCCCAAAATGTCAAGATTGTTTGCTATCACAAATCCCAAAATATCTGTGACCTTGAACGGACACTGCAGACACTGGAACTAATAGCACGCTTTTTTATAGTCGGAGATATTTTTTTTTCACGGAGATAGGTATCTTTAAAAAACAACACGACAAAAAAAATTCTATGCTCTTTTGGGGAGTGAGATAATTCTAATTTGAAAAAGCCTCAGTTAAGTAAACAAACTGATTGTGTCTGGCAATATTTTTTGATCAAATGAATGAGCATTGTTAAGTAAAAGAGCTAGATATAGAGTTTCTGATTAGAAAAATTAGTAAAATTGTGGTCTCCCCAAAATCAAAAATCACTCTATGAGAATAACGACAAAACATACATTTAAAAATGGATTTTTATGAGAGACTATGGTGAATAATACGTTGTGTCAGCATCTTTTAGAGCAACTAGATTATTTTTCTTACTATGTCTGTATCACAGAAGGAAACTTGTAGACATTACTTGCAACTATCACAAAACAATGAAGTTTTTTGTTATTGTTCTGTATTACATTGTTTTTGCAAAAACCAAAAATTACTGAATAATTAATGTCTAACTTTTTGAGTTACTTTAAAAAAAAAACACTTTATGCTTCTCTTTTTAAATGACCTAAGTTCTATTTTAATTTGTTTTCAAATGTGTGTCTTTTGGAGACAAGGGAGCGTTCTTTCAAAATTAAAAGCAGATAGTATGGAAGCACTTTGTCTTAGACCACACTATAAAACAGCTGGATGTCCACTGCCGTTAAGTAAAATAAAATTTTATGTCAAAAGTTGACTTCCAGGAAAATTATTCCATTTTGTTTGGAAAAGGACTGTCAAAATTCATACTGATGGCACATGCAGTGTAATTCTAATCTGTCTCTTTTCTTTCTTTTGCAAGAGGTCTTAGAGCAGAGAACTGGAAAAAATGCATTTGAGGAGCCTACAGAAAAGTTCCTAACCTCTTCATCCAATAAGTGCTATTTCTATCTTCTCAGATAGTGTTTGAGATGCTGGCAATAACTGGTGAATCAATGCCCAAGTTCCCACCCCTGAGGACCCTTACAGCCTACTAGCTGAGACAGACAATTAACAAGTAAGCAAGTAAATTAGGAAGACAATTATAGATTGTAGTAAGTACTATGAAGGAAATAAACAGGGTTCATGACAAGGAGTGGTGAGGAGAGGAGACCTCTGTAGACAGTGTGGTCAGGTAAATCCTCTCTGAATAGCTCTATTGATTAGAACTCTTTATGTTATAAATAATCAATCAATGGCTTAAATAACAAAAGAATCTATTGACTTTTACAGAGGTGGTCTAATTTTCAGGTAGTTTTGTCTAGCAGTTCACAGTCCTGCCAGGAGATCTTCTTCACCTCTCTGCTTCCCTCCCTGGTGACATCGTCCCTGGCTCCGTGCAATTCCTGCTGCTCCTTATCAAGTCCTACACACACACACACACATACACACACAAATACCCCCTATACACTCATGGGTGAAACTACTCCAATAATCCAGGGGAAGAGGGAGGGTTTTTCCAAAAGTTCTTGAATAATTGACAGGGACTTACCTTCTCAGAAACCCTAGTAAATGTCTTCTCACATCTTCTGGGCTTTGACTGGGTTCCAGGCCCTTCCCTGAAGGCATCTCTGTGGCCAGCATAATGGACTATGATGATTATCTCAAGCCAAGTAAGACCACTTCTGGAGCTGGGCATAGGATCCATCCCACCTAAACCCATCCTTAAATATGCAGGAAGGATGGAATGCCAGAGGAAAATTGGGTCACTGTTTTACCAAAAGAAGGATGGATAGACGTTGACTGCAAAACAGCAGATGCCTCTGTTGGGACATGACATTTAAGCTGAAAGTTGGAGAAGCCAGACTGTGATGAGCCAGTAAAGAAGGGATTCATGTGCTGGAAACAGCAAAGGAAAAGGCCTAGGCAGGAAAGAGCCCAGCATGTGCGAGACAAAGGAAAGTATAGGTATTTACAAAATAGACCATCACTAACTTTTGATGATTTAGCTAAGAAACACTGTTTTTATTAATGTATAATATTTTTATATATCTATGGAATACATGTGATATTTTGCTACATACATGAATGTGTAATAATCATTGCGTGCTTCCATTAGATAATACAGTGGGTATTTAGAGTATCATTTCTATGTGTTGAGACCATTTCAATTCCTGTCTTGTAGCTATTTTGAAATATACAGTATATTGTTTTTAACCATAGTCACCCTACTCTGTTATGAAACATTAGAACTTTTCCTTCTACCTAACTGTATATTTCTATGCATTAATCAAGCTCTCTTCATTACGGCACTCCACAGGTACATACATACCTTCCCAGCCTCTGGTTTCTATCATTCCACTTTCTACTTTTATGAGATCAACTTTTCAAGGTCCTTCATGTGAGTGGAACATGCAATATTTGTTTTTCTGCACCTGGTTTATTTCACTTAACATATTGACCTCCACTTCCATCATTTGCAAATTATGCAAATGACATAATTTCATCTTTATGCTCATATAATATTTCATCATGTACATATCACTTTTTTTATCCATTGGGTAGACACGTAGTGTGATTCCATATCTTTGCTATTGTGAATAGTGCAGCAATAAACATAGAAGTGCAGTTATCCCTTTGACATACTGATTTCTTTGGATAAATATCCAGTAATGGGATTATGCAATTATATGGGAGTTGTATTTTCAGTTTTCTGAGAAATCTCCACAATGTTTTCTACTGTGGCTGTACTAATTTATCTTCCCACCAACTCAAAGGAGTAGGGCGCTGGCCCCATATGCCAGAGGTGGCGGGTTCAAACCCAGCTCTGGCCAAAAACTGCAAACAAAATAACAAAAAATAAAAATAGGCAAGGAAATACAAACAAACAAAAAAACCATATTTCCCATTATCTAGTTAAGGTTACACGATTATTGTAAGAATGTTTATCTCAGGAGACGCTGAGGAAGTAGTCACTCATAGACAATAGGTGTTGTGATATTGCTAAAGTAAAGGAAGTTACTTTGGTAATGTGGTGTTTTCTTTGATGACTCTCTTAGATATTTTATTAAAGTGAAAATTACCTTTCTGTTGTTTAAGATTTTGTGTTGTTAGAATAAAGATTACTTTGATGTTACTTCCTACCAGATAAAGTCCCTGTTCTCCAGAACTGCTGGCCTTCTGAAAATAAAGGCCACCCTATCTCTGCATATTGGCTGGACAATGGCAGGCAGCTGGGCCCTCTTTGTCCTGCAACAACTCCACATGGCAACTATTGGCAGGGGATGTCAGTGGGGCTCCAGGGATATACAGGTGCAGGAGCTATTGTGATGTAATTTGGAGGGGGCTGGAATACCTTAATCTTAGCCTCCCCCCACTTATTTAATAAATTAGGCTGATTGAGGTATTGTGTATGTAAGTAAAATTACTTTCATGTACACGGTTCTATGAATTTTGACAAACACATACAGTTATATAACCACAATCAAGATACAGCAGCAGTGGTATCAGTCTAATTTATTAAAAAAGGGAGGAGGCTGAGATTAAGATATTCCAGCCCCCACCAAATTACATCACAATAGCTCCTGCATCTGCACATTCCTGGAGCCCCACTGACATCCTCTGCCAATAGTTGCCATGTGGGGTGTTACCTGCCAAAGAAGGTCCAGCTGTCACTATCAAGCTGATATGCAGAAACGGGGTACAGTGTAGAACACTCAAAAAATTCCTTCATGCACTTTTTGTAGTCAATCACCTACCCCCATACCACACCCTTGACAACCAGTGTTTTGTTTACTATCATTTTGCCCTTTCCAGAAAGCCATATCATTATAATTTTACAGTGTATAGTCTTTTGAGTGTGATTTATTTAATTTAACATAATATACTTGGGATTCACCAATAGTGTTTTATTAGTAGTTTGTTCTTTTTATAGCTGTATTTCATTGTATAGATGCACCGTGGGTGGTTTATCCGGTATTCAATGTCTGGATATTTGTGTTGTATGATGGTTTCTGAATGTGAATTTTGGTAGGCCAAACTGAAGTCTTCAGGTATTAATCCCACCTTGCAGGATGAGTGAATAATATATGCATGAATCTATAGGAAGCATACTTTCTCATATTTTCACTCTGCCCAGGAATTTAGAAGACATACTGGACTAAAAATAGACTTCCCCATGGAGCCAAGGTGTGCCTTCTGGATGTGCAGTGACACAGACAATGTCTCCAACAGAAACCTGGAAACAGGAAAACAAAAGCAAAAACCTGTGGTCATTTGACTCTGCATGCCTGTTAGCGAGTGCTCAACTTTCATTGAATCAACATGTTGCTCTATTGTTTTTTTTATTGGAACTTGAAAAGGAATCAAAATGCTGACACAAAACTCAAGCCGTCAAATAGCATCAAGGGGCAGGGGTAGGGAGGAAGAGATGGAAGTAGAAAAAACACAATGAAAAGAAACAGAAGAAAACAGGACTCCAAAACACATTCTTATTCTGAGACAACAGGTGCTATCTGATTCTAGTCCTCATGATGTGAAACATTTCACGAGTTTGCTGATCTTCAAGAGAAAAAAATTAAAACAAATTCTTGATTTGAATCTAGATTTCTTCTTAGGTATCAAGTAGAAAACAAAATAGTATCTTTCTTTGTCTTCCATGGGGATCTTAGCCAAAAAAAGAAAAACAATCTGAAATTTAGTTTTCGTGAATAAGATTGCACTATAGAGGTTAAATATACATATTGAGAAATAAGGAAAAGATTGGATGAAGAGAATATCAGTTTCAGAATGAAAAGGAAAACCTTAGCTATTCAACTTAATGACATTTTAAAAATGTGTCTCATGCTTTTAGAAAAAAATACACAGTCCTTCACTATCTGAGCTCAGCAATTACCGTGATAGCACTGCATAAGGTATCTGTGTAGCTGACCCCTTTCTGCCCTCTGCCCACCGACTCCTCCCATGAATGCACAATTATTACCATAGTCCTTGTAGGAAGCTGAATCCTAGAACCTTTTGATGCCCTCTCCCTGACCACAGGTGACTGAATCAGCACCAACACCTTCTCACACTATATCACATATATTCTCTCAATTTAAAACAATGTACAGATAATTAAATCAATTTGGTTTTAAGTCGTCCCCACCTATAGCAAAAATAAAGTTCTTTTGCTTGAATAGATTTTTATTATCAAAATAACTTAAACACTATTCCATTAGAATATAATTCAGAAGAAAGGAAAAAAAAAAGAGAGGAAGAGAGGAAAGAAAGGAAAAGAAAGATGCCAAGCATTTCCGGAGAGGTCAAATAAATGCATGGTAAGCCCAGGTGTGTTCTCAGGGTAATTCAGTACATTTTGACCTATTGAAAGTATGCTCTTATTAATGGGGTGAGTATTTAGAGATACTGAAAATATGTAGTTCAAAGCAATTTAATGGTCTTGAAATTTCTAAAATGAGCACTGCTTCAATTTAAGAGATTGTACTATATTAGTCACTCAGTTGCAAAATTATCTGTGAACTTTGAATTTTTAAGTATGTATCCGGGGAGGAAGAAAAACTGAAATAACTCACTTCCTTTGGGAAATACAGAATAAAACTAAAGAAAGTAAAGCCGTTTTTAAGAGTGTTTATCCTATAAAACAAAAAATTCATTAATAGATGATGATACTGGGCAGCGCCTGTGGCTCAAAGGAGTACGATGCTGGCCCCATGTACTGGAGGTGGCAGGTTCAAACCTGGCCCCATCCAAAAAATGAAAAAACAAACAAAAAAAAAATAGATGATGATTTTGTTACTGGAATTTCTTCTTTAGTATGTCCTGGGTCTCAGGGATTCAAAGAATGAATCCACAGACCACAGATCAGTAGTAAGAATTTATTTTACAGAAAACAATACAGAAAAAGCACCAGAGCTCCTGGCAGAGGGAAAAACCCAAGTCCAAAAAAAACTCCCCTCTCTGCCTGGGGTCTTTGTCTAGGGGGTTATATAGTGGCATGGGTCCTTTGTAGTTACATTTGGCCAGGACTTGGTAACAAATGAATGGATACAGTCCCTTTCATTTGGGTAAGATGAATGAGTGTATCATTGAATGGATACAGTCCTTTCTGCTAGGATCAAGATGAATCAGCCCATGAATGAATGGATATAGTCCCTTCTGCTGGGGTAAGATGAATGAATGCATTAATGACTGCATAAGTCCATTCAAAAAATGGTCCAGCCTTCTGCCTCCTCCTTGGCAGTGTTGGTGGTATGGCAGCCAGGAGAAGAGCCAGCGGGCTGGATGACAGGCAAGGAGGGGGACCTCCAACCTCCACCAGAGGCTCCAATTGCCAAAAAGGCTGGACAACTGCTGAGGAGACACCTATACCTTGGTGTCTCCTTCACTTCACACTTAAGACTAAATGTGGAACCCCCATCTCCTATGCCTAGGTCAATTTCTTGTGAATTTCCTAGGCCTCAATCCCATGAAAGGACTGTATCCATTCATTGATACATTCATTCACCTTGCTCCTGGTGGAAGGGACTGTATCCATTTGTTTCCTGGCCAAGGAACCCATACACCTATATATACCCTGAGACTAAAGGCCTAAAGGAGGAGATGGGGAAAGACTGGGAGAGAAACGGAGAGAGCTTCTCTCTCCCCACTAGAAATTTCTCCCTCTACCAGGTGCCTTAATGTTTTCTGTATTCTTTTCTGTGAATAAATTTTGTCTTACAAAAAAAAAAAGAAACTGAATTTTTATTAAATGCCTTCACGTGAAAAGATGCTCTGCATCCTTAGTCATTAGGAAAGTGCAAATCAAAACCCACACTGAGATAAAACACTTTGTACCTACGAAGATGGCTATTACCCCCAAATAGTAACAAAATAACAATGTGGTGAAATCGAAACCTTCTCACCTTGCTGGTGGGAATGTAAATGGCACAGCCACTTTGGAAAACACCTTGGCAGCTCCTCAGAATGTTAAATAAAGAATTACCATATGACCTGTCAATTCTACTCCTAGATACACACCCAAGAAAAACGAAAACTTATCTCCACCTAAAACCTCGTACATAGCAGCATCACACGCAACTGCCCAAATGTGGAAAAGCACCAAAGGTCCATCAACCAACCAGCAAAAAGATAAATAAAACGTGGTGTATCTAGTTTCAGTTTTACAAGATCAAAAAGTTCTGGAGACCTGTTCTTAACAATGTAAACAGACTTAACACTACTGAATGTTATACTTTTTAAAAATGGCATATTTATGCAATGGAATTGTATTTGGCCATGCTGAACCTTAAAAACATGGTCAGTGAAAAAAGCCAGTCACGAAGTGAGCATAAGAATATATGAAAAAAATCATATACTGTATAATTTCCTTTATATTAAATGTCTAGAATAATTAAATCTATAGACATTAATGTTTGCCAGGGCCTGGTAGGATGGGGGGAAATGGGAAATGACTTCTAGTGGGTATAGTTTCTTATTCGGGTGATAGCATGCTCTAAAATTGATTGTGATGGTCACATAATTCTTAAAACGTACTAAACATCATTGAATTGTACACTTTAAATTGGCCAATTGTATGATACATGTATTATATCTCAATAAATCAGTTAAAAACATGCATTCAAGTTACCCTGATGTTATATAAAACACCTTCAATTGGGGGGGTTTATATCCACACCAATTGTTTCTTTTCATGTTAAGTATAAGGATCTGATATACCTGAAACCCCCACAGGCTCCCCTAAAGTGCCCTTGCTGCTCTGCTGTGCTAGTGCCACACTTCCTCAACTCATCCTGCATGCTCCAGAGAGGCAGGGCTGCGGAGTTACCTAGGGAACCAGAAACAGCCAGCCAGAGAAGCCAAGGGAAAGCTCATCTGGCCTTAGTGAGACCAGAAGACAAAGCTTGCCATCCTTCTCACCAAGAAGGGGGGTTTGGGAAGATGCAGGGATAGGCGAGGAGGCTAAAGACAGACAGACGACTACAGGAATAACGGCCCACACAAGCCAGAACACTCCCAGAAACAGCATCCCAGGCTCTGTTGCGCACAGTTTACCATGAGTGCTAAAAGCAAGTGTTCTCAAACAGGGGTCTAAAGACCTCTACAGGACCCCCGACCCATTCAAGAGTCTATGACTCCTCCAGAACAATCTTTCAATTTTGTGTTTTCATTTCAATGCTGATCTAAAAAGAATGACTATAAATTCGCACTGGACCGCGTGAATGACCTCTTTACTGACAGAGTGCCGGGGTGCGTCTGTGACTACAGAGGCATGGAGGGTTCCTGTGCTGGGAAGCACACATGACAACGGTAAAAAAAAAAATTCAAGACCCTTTCATTGACCAAGACGTTGATTTCATGGCACCATAAAATGATAGCAGTGGAGTAACACAGAAACTGCCACAAGCTAATGAGGAAAGGACAGAGACAGACTTGATACACACAGTCATACCCAGGGAAGTTCGAATGACACGGGAGAGCAGAACAAAGGGTTTGTTTTCGCAGTTTAAAAATTATGAAAAGGAGGTGATGATATAGGAAAGTTATATTTGTGTTGTTATCAAAATAGTGTGACTGAGTCATTTCTATTCTCTACCAACTTCCTTCAACAGTCTGATACTTAGCTCCACACTGAACTGTTAAAATTTTCCACATCTGTAAGAAATAAAATCAAGAAACATATTTCTGGCTTGGCGCCTGTGGCTCAACAGGCTAAGGCACCAGCCACGTACACCTGAGCTGGCGGGTTCGAATCCAGCCCAGGCCCGCCAAACAACAACGACGGCTGCAACCAAAAACTGGCCAGTCATTGTGGCGGGCGCCTTGGGAGGCGGAGGAGGAGACTCGCTTAAGTCCAGGAGCTGGAGGTTGCTGTGAACTGTGATGCCACAGCACTCCATCCAGGGTGACAGCTTGAGGCTCTGTCTCAAAAAAACAAAAAAAAGAAACATATTTCTGCTCCTAATTCTATCAATAGCTGAATTGGGTATATATTTGATGTTGATTTTAGTAACTCTGAAATGCTAACCTGATCTCTGAATGAACAAGACATTTACAGCTCTAACAAGAAAATTATAAGCCACGAAAATCATTCAAATTATAACTCAGAAACTGCTCTAGGGAAAAGTTGTAGTCTGATAGTCCTGAGCTAACAAGCAAGGCCTTCAAAAGTCCATAATGTGCTTTTGAATAAAATATTTATGGAAACAAGTATTCTCTGCACTATTATCAAAAGTCAAAGGACTCATCTTCATTAAGTGTATATTTGTGGATTCAACATAATAGTTTTACCTTTAAAAAAATCAACAGATAACTTAGCTTTGGCAAAAGAACAGACATCATATTAATATTGTTAAGTTTTAATGGTGTTAAAATATTCCTTGTATTTGTGATTTCTTATATGTTTTAACAGTTGCATAAGAACTATACAGAGTATATGTCTTATTTCATGTGTGTTCATAGGTAGTACAATTAAGCAAAGTTCACTTACATCAACAAAAATGGATTGCTGAAAACTCTCTTTAAAGGAGAGAAATTGAAGCTGGGTATGGTGGCTCACACCTGTAATCCCCAGCGCTTTCAGAGGCTAAGGCGAGAGTATAGCTTGAGGCCAGGAGTTGAAGATGAGCCTGGGCAACATAGCAAGGTCTCCACTTCTAACAAAACACAAAAATGTTAGCTGCTTGTGGTGGTACATGCTTGTAGTCCCAGGTACTCCAGGGGCTGAGGTAGGAGAATTACTTGAGCCTGTGAGTTCCAGGTTGCAGTAAGCTATGATCATGACACAATACTCCAGCCTGGACAACAAGGGCAAGATGAAGGGAAGGAGGGACGAAGGAAGGGAGGAGAGCAATTCTTTCACAGGCTGTTTGATAAGCACCACTACCAAAAGCAGTAATAGGAGAGTGATTTGGACCATGTTCAGTCAATTAAAAATATTTGCAATCTATGTGCTAGGCACTAGGATATAATGGGGAACAGGAGAGATACAGTTACGTGTTTATGGAGCTTGAAATCTATTAGAAAAGGCAAGTAATTGTAGTAAGTAAGTTGCTTCTATGGAAACAGCAGGGGGACCTAATCTAGTTTAGGCATTAAACAGGGCTTCTTGAAGGACATGGCATTTAAGTTAAAACAAAAGAAAAAGGAGTTAGTCAAATACGAGTAAAATAACAGGGGGGTCGGAGGAGTGTGTGCTAGGCACCAGCCACAGCCTGTGTCAGAACTTGCCATCTGGGGCTTGGCGCCTGTAGCTCAATGGTTAGGGTGCCGGCCACATACACCAGGGCTGGCGGGTTCGAACCAGCCTGGGCCTACTAAACAACAACTACAACCAAAAAATAGCCGGGCGTTGTGGCGGGTGCCTGTCGTCCCAGCTACCTGGGAGGCTAAGGAAAGAGAATCACTTAAGCCCGAGTTTGAGGTTGCTGTGAGCTGTGACACCACAGCACTCTACCAAGGGCAACATCATGAGACACTGTCTCCAAAAAAAAACTTGTCGTCTGAAAGCTTGGCCAATTAGAGGTACAGAAGGAAGTCTGTAAGGCTGCAAGTGGAATTTGCGTCTGGAAGATGGTGGGGAGGTAGGCAAGAGCTCTAGATTGGAGAGAGAGAGAAGCAACGTCTTCTCCATGCAAGAGCTTGACGTCTTCTTAACAAGTCTGGCTTTTACCTACTTAGTAAGGGGTTCTGAGGACAATCAGAAATCATTGGAAGATCGTAAGCAGATCATCAACATATTACATTTTTGTTTTATAAAAATCCCTTAGATTGGCTCAGCACCTGTGGCTCAGTGGGCTAAGGCGCCAGCCACGTACACCTGAGCTGGCGGGTTCGAATCCAGCCCAGGCCCACCAAACAACAATGACGGCTGCAACCAAAAAATGGCCGGGCGTTGTGGCGGGCGCCTGTAGCCCCAGCTACTTGGGAGGCGGAGTCAGGAGACTGGCTTGAGCCCAGGAATTGGAGGTTGCTGTGAGCTGTGATGCCACAGCACTCTATCCAGGGGGACAGCTTGAGGCTCCGTCTCAAAAAAAAAAAATTCCTGAGGTTTTAATGTGTAGAGAGCACTGCTGTTCAGAAGCAGACAAGACACGCTGGTGGCCACAATGGGAGTTGTGTGTCACAGGAGCACACTGGAGAAATCCAAGACACATCAGATCCAATCTAAGAATTTAAGAAAGAATTGAGAGGATCTGGGAATTCATTGCATGTGGGAGTTCGATAAGAAGGATATGTTATGGAAAATGCTCTAGTGGTAACTGGTGGATACATGTTATCTTTCATAAAATGAAAGAAACATTATAAGCCCTTGCAAATTGAGGACCACCTCTACCTTAAGGTTACAAGTTGTTTGAGCAAGTATTTTTGTTTTCCATGCAATCTCATACCTCTGTATCTATTACAAACAATTTCAAAAAAACTCAGAAACACAACTGACTTGCATAATCACTCACACCCAGAGGCGGCGGCAATATTCAAAACAAGTCTGTGTTCTTTTTGGAAAGTCTTGGTTCAAAGACAAAAAAACAGAGAACAGACAAATCTTTTGATCCTCACTATTGACATGGTGCTTCATGAAAACCCAAGCGCTACTTAAAGACCTTTCTTTGAAGGGACAGTGGGGCAAGGGCTCCACACCCCAGGCGAGGCTGGTCTTTGCACTTTGTACTGTGAGAACATGGATTTAAATATCAAAAGAGCTAGACTCAAGTTCAAATGACCAATGCACCTGGCAAAATTCAGCCCAGCATTAAATCTCTCCGTGAAAATTCACCATTTTCTAAGAAAAAACAACCCTGGCACATTTTTCCCATGGTCCATCTCCTCATGAACATTTTTAATATTTCAAAAATGCTTAAAAACCGGAACAAAGCAATTTCAAAATCTCAAAGGGTCAGAGCAACTGGAATTAGTTTAAGAATGCATTATACATGAAAGAAAGACACCAAGGCTTTATAAACAGGGCATCTTCTTTCTTCACACCAAAGTGAAAGAAAACAAAGGAAGAACTAAACTAACCCAGACCACAGAAAATATCACATGAAAGGAAGTTCACGTCTGGCCTAGTCTGCAAGAGAAAAAATCTGAAATAAACAGCCTTGGCTTCCATGAACTCTCTGAAAGAGAGTTCAAAAAGGTGAGGTATAACCATTTTTAGCACTTGAAAGTGAGAGATGGCAGATCTTTATTTTCAGGTTACGAGGGTGACTAGAGGATCCCAGGCTGCCCTCCACTGCCTCAGTTTCCACACGGCTCAGCCCGACACCTGCCCACTGTGTGATCTATCACATTCTGGGTCTGGAGGAGAACACCTCCTCCTCCAGATGCTGCAGACCTAAAGACTCTGAAGTTGGCAATCCTTTATTGTATTTAGTCAACACTTGTGTCATGCCTGCCATGTGCCAATCACTATTCTAAATGCTTTACAAGAACTTAGTCCTCATAACAACTGTATGAGGCAGGCACCATTAGTCTTGTTTTACATGGAGGGAACTGACGCACAGAAAGGCTATAAAACTTGCCCAAACAGCTAGTAAATGATACAGCTGAGATCCGAATCCACTTTATCATCTGACTATGGGGCTACAGAGGTTATTTTAATTTTCTCCTTTTTTCCTGTATTTTCTTTAAGTGAGGATTTATTACCTGTATAATAATATAGAACTAAAAAATCATTTTTATTTTGAACTAGCAAACTGTAAATAAAAACAAGGCCTTAAATTCCTTGTCCATAAAATCAAAGGAAAAGATGCCTTATCTGCAAAAGCCGAGAGGCTGGGCCACATGATATTCCTTGGATTGTCTGCACAGTAAGATCTTCCATTCCACACCCTGTGCCCTCATTACCTAGGTAGTAAGGAAAGCAGAAGACAAGAGAGGAAGGGGAGCAGCTGTAAACTTAGGCTCTGGAAAACTGACCTGGGATCCAGTTCTAGTTTATAAGCTCAAACTCCTTGGCTCAAGTGATCCTCCTGCCTCAGCCTTCCAGAGTAGCTGGGATTACAGGAGCTTGCCAAAAAAAAGCCCACCTTTTTTTTTTCTACTTTTTAGCTGACATGGTGTTTTGCTCTGCTCAGGTTGTTCTTGAACTCCTGAACTCAAGTGATCCTCCCATCCTGGCCTGAGAAAGTGTTAGGATCACAGTGTTGAGCCACTGCACCTGGCATCACTAGCCTTCTTTAATTTCAAGAGTTATGCTTCAAGGAACAAGTCACTTCCCATTTCTTATCCTCAATATTATCATTTATAGAAGAAAAATCATTGCATTGAGTGGCCTGAAAGCTTCCTTCTAAATGTAACAATCTGTGTTCTCTAACTGTATAACCAGATCTCTTTTGGTCATGAAGGATGTACTAACAAAATACTATCACATTCCTAAATGGCATCACTCTGCCAAGCAAGTGAATTTTCAAATAGCTTGTAATGAATAAATTTTTTATGCTTCCTCTTTAGTATCTATAGCTATTCCCCCAAGTTATGCTAAACATCAGACTTTAGAGAATGAATGCTCCTGGCCCTTCAGGACCTGATATTCTTCTTCTCTCTCAAATACAATATTTGCAATTACACTCCTGGCTCCAAAACGGAAACTTAAGTAGGGAGAAAGATAATATTACCAACATAGATGGCTACATCCATAAATCCTCGTACAACATTTTAAAATCTATATCCAACTCCTATCTGATGCCTCTGCGGCCCTCACCTAAGCAGCAGCAAGTGTCACAGTAAACACCACAGGGAAGCTAAAGCGGCGATGGGTCTCGGTGTTATCCAGGGCTGCCCCATATGCCAAGTCCAGAGGACACAAAGGATCGAGTCCTGTTCACTGGACTGTCCAGTATCAGGCACGGACAGTCATGCTAGCGAAGGGGCTTAGGGCATCACTGGTAGGCCCTAAGGCACAGGTAGGGAAAAGGACAATGAAAGGTCAGAAAGGCACTACCAGCTCTGAGAAGGCAGAAAAAGAACAGAGCGAAAGGAAAAGGGGGCAAGCCAGCTGGAAGGAATAATCACATCAAGAGCTTTATGTAAATTAAATTCACACGGTAATCCTCATACTCTTCTGTCCTCATTTTAAAGAGGAGAAAACTGAGGCTTAGAGAACTTGGCTTACTTTCCTAGCAACACAGCTAGCAGGAGGCAGAGGCTCTTCTAGCACAAAGCCTGTGACAGAATGACACAGACACTCTGTGACCTTAGAGAGCATCTCTGCTCTACAACCATGTTTCAAATCTCTTCTACACCTTTGGCCAAGGATGGACAGCCTCTCAAAAGAGCCCTCAGTGCCAGGGCCCTGCACAGGGTAATACAGTTAGAGATATACAGATTGTTACACTTAGAAAGAAGCTTTCGGGCCAGTCAACGCAATGCATCTATGAATTTAGCACTTATATATAGTCCACCTCTGCATGGCTTTGAAGGAGGTGTGTCCCTCGTATTAACCTAGTATCTGCCTCCCTGCAACTTCTAACTGCCTTTATCTCAGAATACGATCACATCTGCAGCAAATGAAATTTCCTGTCAAAGCCCTTGTCAATAACTTTAAAAGGAGGGATGAAGACTGTTAAAAGAATTGAGGAATCCTTTGTATATATCAATATATATTTATACACATACAGAGACACACACAGACATATATTTAATTGAACTTGTAGGGGAAGAGTAAAGAGCCTTGGGATTAGTAAACTCACTAAGGAGAAGGATGTCTTTGCTTAGTTATTTCCTGCAGAATGATGTATACACATTTCTGTGAGAAAGAAATGAGTTGCCGGGCAGGCAGGGTGGATCGCGCCTGTAATCCTAGCACTTTGGAGGCTGATGTGGGTGGATTGCTTGAGCTCAGGAATTCAAGACAAGACTAAGCAAAAGAGCGAAATCCCATCTCTACTAAAAATAGAAAAAAAAACTAGCTGAGCATTCTGGCAGGTGCCTGTAGTCCCAGCTACTCAGAGGCTGAAGCAAGTGGATTGCTCAAACCCAGTGGATTGCTCAAACCCAGGAGTGTCAGGTTGCTGTGATCTGTGATGATGACACAGCCAGCACTCTACCCAGGGGGACAGAGACTTTGTCTCAAAAAGAAAAAAGGAAGAAAGAAAGGACTTTACTTCATTTGCCTTAGGTAAGCTCAAAAGATTTAGTTTAAAATGTTATTGCTTTGAGAAGATCAGAAAGTGCAGAGGTTTTTATTTCTTCCAGGAATGCTTGAAGTGTCCGTTTCCTTAATCTTGGAATGGTTCAGCTATAAGCCTGCCTTAAGCAGATTTGTGAGCTTTCTTGCCCAGCACTTGATGACAACTTACTTAAGAATGAGAGGCTCATCTAATGAGTTACCTTCAACTCAAACTTCTTGGGTTTTGGCTCCATCCATAAAGGGGGAATAACAGTTGCCAAATAGGCAATTTGAGATTGTTGTAGGAGTGATGTTTTTTGGCCTGTTTACTATCCCTGCCCACCCAATATACTAACTACTCATTTAGAATTAAATCCTTTTAAAAAGCAGGTAAATTTACTTTTGCAAATATATAAAATATGTCATATGCCACATTTTATACATTGTACATAAACATTTGTAAAACATCCATGGGTGGTGTCTGTGGCTCAGTGAGTAGGGCGATGGCCCCATAAACCAAGGGTGGCGGGTTCAAACCCAGCCCTGGCCAAACAGCAACAAAAAATAGCTGGGTGCTGTGGCGGGCACCTGTAGTCCCAGCTACTCGGGAGGCTGAGGCAAGAGAATCACCTAAGCCCAAGAGCTGGAGGTTGCTGTGAGCTGTGACACCATAGCACTCTGCGGAGGGTGAGACTCTGCCTCTTAAAAAAAAAAAATTCCATGAATTTAGCACTTATATAAATATTATTTTGATGTTCAGTATTTTTATAGCGTGCTGCCAAGATAATTTTTGTCATTTTAAAATTTGCACTTCACTGCCTACAACCACTTCTTGGAAGCACAAGATGAGAGGCGGCCTCTCTGCCAGTACACTGCTCTAAATCTACATCTGTGGCCTGGATGGCAGGGCTGACCACAGGCTCTCACTTCTTCTAAAGAGCAAATGAGTAGGATACATAAAGGAGCCATCATGAAACAAAGGGATGAAAAGGCCAGTGGACACTAGTGCCTACCAATCTTTTCCTAAGAGTAGTTATTAACACATTATAGTTTACATTTACAAAAGTAAAGATAACCTATTACATCTGTTCTTTGGGGGTAAAAGCTCAGGCTTTTAGATAATCCTTTCCCTCTACTAAAAATAATGAAAGGATTATTTCATTTCTCACTCAGGTAATTTTCACAGCTATAGCTGATGGACAGAATACTATAATGGAGATTTTTGAACAAATTAAAAACAGAGAGGGAAGGGTCCAAAGGCAGCAGGTTGAAGGCACCCAGAGCAACACAGGTAAATGCTTAGATATATGGGCTCAGATAGTAATAAGCCCTAGAATTTTCATCACGTTTCCTTCACTAACATTTCCATGTATCAAGGCTCTCATTTGGAAATGAGTAAAAAAAAAACAAGAGTCCAATGACCTACCCTTACTCTCCACATCTGCTCGATAGTCTACTAGTACGATAAGTACTAGGAATAATTAAAATGTAATACCACCACAAGCTTATCTGGATAAGCACTGCAGAAGCTTAATTTGTGACCTCTCTACACCTTGTAAAAGATCTAACATCAAAATATAAAGGCAATTTGTTAAATTTACTTATAATCTCTCGAATGGCAATGGAAAATTGAATGGCATTTTTGTTTCCTTTAAAATCTGTATAGATTAATACAGTTGCAATAGTCTACTTTCTTCTGTATTAAGAAAGAAGAAAGAATTCATTTACAAGTTTCCTATTTTTGTTTATATCAAATGTTTGATTTTAATATTTTTACACAGAATTTGATTGGCAGCAATTGTGGCTCATTGAGTAGGGCCACGGCCCCATATACCGAAGGTGGCGGGTTCAAACCCGGCCTCGGCCGAACTGCAAAACAGAAAAATAGCCAGGCATTGTGATGGGCACCTGCAGTCCCAGCTACTCGGGAGGCTGAGGGCAAGATAATCGCCTAAGCCCAGGAGTTGGAGGTTGCTGGGAGCTGTGTGACGACACGGCACTCTACCCAGGACAATAAAGTGAGACTCTGTCTCTACAAAATAAATAAATAAATAAATAAACAGAATATGATCACCATTTTTTTTTTTTTTGAGACAGAGCCTCAAGCTGTTGCCTTGGGTAGAGTGCACTGGCATCACAGCTCACAGCAACCTCCAACTCTTGGACTCAAACGATTCTCCTAGCTCAGCCTCCCAAGTAGCTGGGACTACAGGCGCCTGCCACAACACTGGGCTATTTTTTGGTTGTGGCTGTCATTGTTGTTTGGTGGGCCTGGGCTAGATTTGAACCCACCAGCTCAGGTATACGTGGCTGGCGCCTTAGCCCGTTGAGCCACAGGCGCCGAGCCACATCCTTAAATCTTAATTTGAGTTGGGTTTACATGTAAATCCAAATTCAGAAGACATAATTAATGTCACAAGAATAGTAATGGTAATTTCCTCTAATATTTCACAAGGGGGGGTTCTGAGTTTCTGAAACCAACAGTCTCACACTTGTTTTAATCTCTTTACCTATTACCAGACTCTACTCCTGACATCCCCTTTCATACCAGCAAACCGAAAAACTATTACAAGTTTTATGTGGAAAGCTATACTTCAAACTAATTTTCAAATGTTCTTATTCTCATTATTTTTTGAAAGACAGTAAAGAGGCATAAAGACATTCCTTTTTTTTTTTTTTTTAAAGCAGTTTTGGCCGGGCTAGGTTCGAACCCACCACCTCCAATATATGGGGCTGGCGCCCTACTCCTTGAGCCACAGGTGCTGCCGGAAAACATCATTTATGCAAAAACAGAGGAGTCTGGTAATTTTAAGTAGAAAACTTCCTGTTAAACCATTTCGTGGACTGATTGATTCCAGGTCATTCTGAGGCTTCATCCGCCTACTTGGTAGGCAGATAAGGTATATAGGGACAATGATCCCAATACACCGTAAAAAGCAATCAACCTTTTCTTTTTCTCTACCAGTGGAGAACAAGTGGTTATGTGACAATGTGCTTATCCAAGGTAAGCGCAAAGAGAGGATACAAATGTTAAAAATCAAAGATTTTCAGCTTGTTTTGCTGTGGTTTCCCTGTTTCTTTCTCTCCAAAATGAAGAGCTTTGTTTCTGAAACAAACAGGTATTATAAAAGTAGTACCTGCTTGCTATTTTTTTTTAAAAAAATTCATACAGTAAACTATAAAAAAGAAAAAAATCATCTCTACTTAGATGTAAAACTAGAAAACAGTTATAAACTTATATTAATCCAACTATATACATGTCAATGATTACTTTAAATATGAATGATCTGAACATACCCATTAAAAGACGTAGATTGTCAGAGTGCACAGAAAAACAAGAACCAAATATATGTTGGGTTTCTTTTGCGGGGGGGGGGATAGAGTGTCACTTTGTTAACCTGAGTAGAGTGCCGCTGGCCTCATAGATCAAAGCAACCTCAAACTCTTGGGCTCAAATGATTGATCCTCCTGCCTTAGCCTCCTGAGTAGCTGGGACTATAAGTGCCTGCCATGACACTGACTAATTTTTCTATTTTTAGTAGGATCTCACTCTTGCTCAGGCTGGTCTCAAACTCCTGAAATCAAGGAATCCTTCTTCCCTGGCCTCCCAGTCTCCTAGGATTAGAGGTACGAGTCACCTCACCAGGCCAAGAACCAAAGATATGTTATCCACAAGAGACTTGTTATACATACAAAGACTGAGGTTAAAAATAAAGGTATTAAGAAAGATTGTAAGCAGTATATTGCTTTCAAATTTGCTTTTCTACCTTTTCTTCAGACACAAATACACAGACAAATCTAGTCTATTGAGAAATTCTATGAAGTTTTCAATGTCTATAGAATTTGCTCAATATGGAACATTTTCCGATGTTTCCAAATTTTGACCTATTTTACATCATTTGGGGAATACAGAATCACATATTTGATACAAACTAATGAAAGATGAATGCTGGATGCATGTACAGTAAGAACCTCTATAAATTAACCACCCACAAAAGTTTAACAAACTGGTCAACACATGGAGGTTGTCAACATAAGGAACTAGGCCTACTATACTTATACATACATGTAATACATGTCCAATCTATGAAAATTAAGTCAACTTAAGAAGGTGGCCAACTGCGAAGGTTCTATCTTATTTCTTCCTCATCTTGCTTATATTCCACAAATGTGCCATCTATAGTAGGATTCACTTCCTTTCTTTAAAACAAGTCTGATACCCTGTTTTTAGAAGTAGAGAAACATTAAGAAATGTCCTTCTTCTTACCTGCATGTGTAATTCTTACCTCTGTGTGTGTGTGTGTGTGTATAATTACTGTAGCAGATTCCTTTTTCAAGGCTCTTCAATGTTTATGAGCTGCTAAACTTTTCTTCCTAGCATAACTATTAAATAATCTACTGATCTAGTAAGCTTAATTTCAAGATTAGAATCTCTACGGTTGCAGAAAGTCGGCTGATTTTTCTCTACTCTTCCTAAATTTAATGTCCAAGAGGGATGTTTCCATTGCTACATGTGTAGAATGTTCACTGATCAAATACATCTTGAAGATGGACTCTCCTAAACACACAATATATTCAGGCTAAGATGATTTCAAATATACCAAAGGTGCATTTCTGAATCGTATATACATATCCTAATACCTGTTTCAAAAAGCCTGATATTAGACTTGATTTTCTGAGGTTAAAAAATGACTGAAATTTTCCCATTATGTGATGATGCTGGACTCCTTGATCTCTATGGTTCTGAGTTCATAGTCAGGGTACTTAGTTTATTTTGAGAAAGCAAATCCTTCCTGTTGTTTCTCAGGAAATGGAAGAATACATTTATAGATTATGTTTTAACTTTCCAGTTAAATGGTTTTAATTGTTTAACTATGTTTCACTTTGAAGAGTATTTAATTATAAGGAGAAATGAAGACTTTCAGAAAGAAACAAGACCTGTGGGGTGGAGAGAGACTAGTATTCTCAGATTTAAGCAAGAAGAGTGGATTGTTAAAAAATGTCTCACAAAAACTGTTACACCCTGTTTCTTCCTGTGAAGAATTTTTCAAGCATTAAGTTGTGTAACAGCTTAATGGAGAAAAAAAGGAAATGCCTTTTGAAGGTTTCTCTTAAATCTTTAAGAGCACTGAAAAAGATGACAGGCTTAACTTTGAAAGGAGTGTCCTATCACCTGCTTAGGCTTGTTAAATTACTACAATCATCTCTGGAACCACTTACCCTATGCTAGCCACACCTTCGGGGCTTTAAGATGTTACTCCTTTTCTTAAAAGGAATCACAGACAGTTAAATGGCTTTGAAGAGTAAGTAAACTTTCCAGGGGAAGAAAGAACATACCCAACCCAAAGAGTAATGAAATACTTCACTCTAAGGGCAAAGAAATAGTAAGGTAGCTCATGACTGTAATCCCAGCACTCTGGGAGGCCAAGGTGGGTGGACTGCCTAAACTCATGAGTTTGAGACCAGCCTGAGCAAGAGCAAGACCCAATCGCTAAAAAAATAGCTGGGCGGGGGTGGCGCCTGTGGCTCAGTCGGTAAGGCACTGGCCCCATATAGGGAGGGTAGTGCTTTCAAGCCCGGCCCCGGCCAAACTGCAACAAAAAAGTAGCCAGGGGTTGTGGCAGGCACCTGTAGTCCCAGCTACTGGAGAGGCTGAGGCAATTCTCTAAGAGTTGGAGGTTGCTGTGAGGGAGGGCTATAAAGAGACTCTGCCTCTATTAAAAAAAAAAAAAGCTGGGCATTGTGGCAGGGGCCTGTAAGTCCCAGCTACTCGGAGAGGCAAGAGGATCACTTGAGCCCAAGACTTTGAGGTTGCTGTGAGCTATGATGTCACAGTTCTACTGAAGGTGACGAAATGAGACTCTCTCTCAAAAAAAGAAAAAGAAAAAAAGGAAATAGGAAGGAAGAAGGACTCTTAAGGCGGGAAGGATGCTGTAAGTACTTCATCTCCAACTACTCAGCTCTCTTCTGAAAGACCGGGTTTTTGTTTTTTTCTTTGCAGTTTTTGGCCGCGGCTGAGTATGAACTCCCACCTCCGGTATATAGGCCGGCGCCCTACTCCTTTGAGCCACAGGCGCTTAACGAAGAGGGAGATATGAGCCCGGGGAAAGAGAGAGACAGCACGGGGAGGAAGGCAATGAGCAGCCCCCCGCCAGGAAATGGCCAGTGATTCCTCAGGGACCCGGGGCTCACAGCAGGACGGGCAGGCGCCCACTACGGTCCACGCTCCGGGCCTGCCCATCTTCTCACTGGCTACCTTCCCCCACTGTGACGTGCAGCCACGCCGGCGCACACTCGGGGTGTGGTTGTGTGACAGTTGCCCAGCTCACGCTGCCACCTCCCCAAAGGCAGTGGCAGTAGCGCTGCTAACAGAAGAACCCACAGATGACAAATGACAGGAACTTAGCTCCTCTTACCTCGTCCACTCGCTTTTGTCTAATGATGTGCAAGTCTCACAGATATTCCGAGAGCTACAGAAGACTAAACAGGACGGCAGGTGTAACTTCCTCCATGGAAAGGTGGGGAAACTGAGGCCCAGAGAGATGCGCTGACTTCCCTAAGGCCACCTCCCATTAATGGGAGAACCAGCTCCCACGTCCCCTCCTGTTCGGCATACTGCTGCTTCCGTCCTTCCTTCCATCACCATCTAGACTTAACACTGCGGGCAAGGCCTGTGTGTTCTCATTTAAAAGGTCACTCATGTTATTCCTATCACGGTACTCTATCAGCCAGAAAAAAAAATCACGAGCACCTAACCCCCACTGACAAAACCCCAACGGGGCCTTCACCAATACACAACTATTTCCCGTCCTAAATGAGGGTGCCCCCTTTTGAAAGTTAACTATTACTATTTGGAACTGTGTCCTCAAGACCTGTCACTCTCAGCAGACTTCACCTCCTCTACCGAGAATACAGAAGCCATCAGGAATGAACTGTTCAATCTCCTTCCCAGCCACACAAATGTTCATCTCCAATCATACCTCTCTCTCCTCCTCTCCTGGCCCAATGGAATGAACACCCTGATTTCCTTCAGTGACAATGCCTCTGAGCACACTTGTACCCTAGAACTTGCCCCCATCCATCTTTTCGGGCACTTACTCCGTTAGTTATTCCCTCATTTGCCTTTGTGTTTCCTTTCTCTCCACTATTCTCATCGACAAGCTCTCATCACCATCAAACACACACAGAAAAATCCCTTCACAGGGAAACACGCACAGATACACTCTCTCTCCACGTGGCACTCTCGCCTTCTCAACAACTCCTCTCACAATAAAACAATCCAGTTTTATTTATTTTTGAGCCAGCATCTCCCTTTGTCCGCCTGGGGTAGAGTGCCATTGTGTCATCGTGCACCTGTCAGCTCCCAGCAACCTTAAACTCTTGGTCTCAAGTGATCTTCTTGCCTCAGTTTTCCTACTTTTTAGTAGAGACAGGGGCTCGCTCTTGCTCAGGCTGGTCTCGAACTCCTGGTCTCGGCCTCCCAGAATGCTAGGATTACAGGCGTGAGCCACCATACCAGGCCGACAATCCTGTTTTAGACTTTAGAACTCTTCTAACTACCAAGAACTCCTAACTGTCAAATCCAATATCCTGTATGGGGTCTGCACCTTTCCTGACCACCCCGTGGCCCCTGACAAACCTGACAGCTCTTCCCATTTACTGTTTCAGTACCTTGGAAAGTTGTTCACCTGACGTTCAGCCACTGTGTCTGTAAAAGACAGTAACAATAATTATAGTATTTCAGGAGATTGTTGTAAGGATTGCATACTATTATATTTGGAAATAACCAAAAAATAGCCCTTGGTGCTCAATATTTTAATTTTTGTTTTTAGACTTTCCTGAATTTTTCTACCTTCTCTTCTGTCTGCTCTGTCTTTGACCCTCTGGCCTTCCCTGCACGATCTCGGCTGCATTCATGGCCACCACGATCAATTCCAGTCACTTCCCTGCACACATCTCCATCCCTGACTTCTCTCCTGGGGCTCAGGCCCCACAAGGAGAGACCCCAACTTCAGCTTGAACTCACTGTTGTCTGCAAACTTGTTCCTCTTACATTTTGCATCCTTACTAATGATTCCTGCAGACTGTGAATCTTTCCGATCAGAAAAACCGAGGCTCATTTCTTCTATCTTCCTCCTTGTACTTTCCACCTGATCAGTAACCTGTCTTTCTCCTAACGGGGCTTCCTTCTCACCATCAGCACTTTGGTTCAGGGTCTCATTATCTCTGCTGGGCTATAACAGCCACTGGACCTGTCCTTGCTTTCTGTACACATATCTTAAGACAGCGATTTATACATTCATTTTCCCTTGGATGATTCCACAACGCTGCCAGGATAAAGTCCACACTTTCAGAAAAGAAATAGCCCTAGATATGGGCTGGACAAAAAATCCAAACCGAGAGGCACCTCCAGCCTCTTCTCCCGTCCGCACGGCCCTCTCCCTGCTCCAGCCACTCACATCCCATGGTCCTCACGCTCTCAGCTCTCCGGGCCTCTGAACTTGGGCAGTTTCTTCTGTCCAGCTTTTCTCTTGTCTCACCTGGTAATTAATCTTATCTCTTCAATATTCAAACCAAAATCACCTCCTTGAGGAATTCTTTCTTTCCAAACAAGAATGAACAAACCCCTCCCGTCGTGTGCCCCGCTCTCTGTTATCCTTCACAACGTGCTGCTGCTAAGTGCTCAGTTAATGGGGTATGCGTCTCTCTTCCCAGATAACACACCACGTCACATGCACAGCTATCCTCAGAACTTCATAAAATGACTGGGACACAGGAACTGGGGGCAACTAAGACTTAATAGCTTGGAGCTCATCAAATGTCTACTGAATGGATGAAGAAGCTTACTGCCAATTACATTAGAATAATTGAACAAGAGAGGAGGCTGGCAGGACAGGTGGAGCTGACAGCTGTTGAGGGGAGCACAGAGGAATGTGAATGAGAGCGCAGAGCATCCATACCCATGAAGTCCTCTAATGAATAGTAAGTTCCGTCAGGTCACTAGCTGGGCTGCTGTAATCAAATTCAGGTGAGTACCGAATAAATCCCATTCAAAGCACAATAGGAGAACAATTCCAACTGCCCACAGACATCGATCTTATCTGTCTAAGCAGGTTTAAACTCCAGGACATTCTATATTATAAGTTTATCAGACTATGAGCAAATCTGTGTAACTGTGAAGACTACAACTCTCTCATGACCATAAAACACCTCAAGAACTACAGTCAAAAGAAAAAAACATATAGCCTATCACCCATCTTGGATCTACTTTATTTCTGTTAAAAAAAAAAAAAAATAGGGCAGCGCCGTGTCTCAGAGGAGTAGGGAGCCGGCCCCATATACCGAAGGTGGCAGGTTTAAACCCAGCTCAGGCCAAAAACTGCAAAAGATAAATAAACAAATAATCCTGCAACTGATGGCCTAAGGTAATATCTTTGTCCTAAACTAACCTTGTTATGAAATATCCATTTTGAGACCAAAATGTGTCAAATTTCTTTGTAATAATGAGCCATGTTATGTACAACATGGTTTCATCACATTTTAAAAACTAAGGGAAAGGGGGCGGCTCCTGTGGCTCAGCGAGTAGGGCGCCGGCCCCATATACCGAAGGTGGCGGGTTCAAGCCCGGCCTCGGCCGAACTGCAAAACAAACAAAAAAAATAGCCGGGCGCTGTGGCGGGCGCCAGTAGTCCCAGCTACTCGGGAGGCTGAGGCAAGAGAATCGCTTAAGCCCAAGAGCTGGAGGTTGCTGTGAGCAGTGTGACGCCACAGCACTCTACCCAGGGCGATAAAGTGAGACTCTGTCTCTACAAAAAAAAAAAAAAAA